>LBNU01036258.1:1346-16180 GCA_014162995.1 Artemisia annua | reverse complement strand
AAAAAGTTTCTTAAAACTACAAGGACCATTTGTGCACAACTTTAAAAGACAACAGAGCAGGGACTAAATGTGCAATCTTTGAAACCAAGGAAAACCTATATCAGTTCCTCCTTTCAAACAACCTGTATCACCACACACACACACAATATCACGCTGCCAATTTTTCTCACGACCTTGATTGATTTCTTGCAAAGATTTTCAACAAATTTGTAAGTCTAATTTACACATTACGCATCTATATGATTCTTACATGAAATCTGTTTAGAAAACTCAATTAGGGCTCGTATGATTTGGGTGTTTTTTGTATGTGTGATTTTGATGAAGTTAAATATCATAAGCTGTGTGGGTAGGTCTTAAGGAGTTGCGTAACAACTTTCGTTGGGTTTATAACTCGTTGGTTTAGTGTGTACGACGTGATTAAGGTCTTTTGGTCTTGTATTCATACCTGCTACTCGTTGACTAGTGTTTGTGTGTAATGATTGTCATTGGCTGCCTAAATTGTGTTCTTTAAACGTGTTATAATCATTCACTTGCTAGTTCTTTTGATCTCCATTTATTAGAATCGTTTGTCAATATTTGAAAGATATTAGCGAGTATGACACTTTTGTACACAGCGAGTATGAAAAACTTTCATTAGCGAGTATGAAGTGTTATTATTAGCGAGTATGGATTCTTTTGGTTAGCGAGTATGATGTTTGATTTTTTAGCAAGTATGAGAACTATTGGCTTAGCGAGTATGAAAATCATGTACACAGCGAGTATGGAATTTCTTATTAGCGAGTATGAAAAACTTTTATTAGCGAGTATGAAACTGATTTTTTTTGCGAGTATGGATTTTTGGAATTAGCGAGTATGGTGTGTTAGTTTCCTAGCGAGTATGGATTTTTTTGGAATAAGCGAGTATGGAACTTTGTTATCCTAGCAAGTATGAGTATGCTGTTTGCTTAAGTGGCTTTGTGAGCATGATTTCAAAGATTGTGAGTATGGTATTTGTTTGCGAGTATGAAATACTATTGTTTGCATATTTGGTTGAATAGGAGCATATAAGGTCTGATTTTGTAAAATACTTGTCCTAAATGCAATCTGTTGTGTTATTACATACTTGCTATAAATTTTTTCACTCCGAGTAAAGAGAATGGACTAGAACCGTCACCGTATGGGTTCTATTTTGTCACTTTTATGAAAAGAAACTCTGCCGAAATTTTTCAAAAATATAGCAAGTATGAAGAGTGTTTGGTTTGAGTCTTTTGTGAAGTGTTCGAGATACTTGGTAGTCATAGGATTATTCACTAACGTTAACTCTTCCACATGTACTTGGTTGCTTGTGTTGTTCTCTTTCAGGTACCAACATGTCTCAAACACCAACTCCTAGACACCAATTAATTCATGGTGATGAGAGAGATATCAGCAAGTCTAATCAGAGAGTTAATTACGATAAGATTGTTTGCCATCCTACTTGTGCTATTATCGTGAATGTCCTACAACACCACTTCATCAGCGGACTCCTTACAGAAACTGGTACTGTGCCTGAAGTATACATCATACAGTTCTGGAAGGATTTTCAACCCAGCAAGGATCACAAAACCATCCAAGTACGTCTTGATAGCAGAGACATAAGGTTTCAGGTGGATACACTTAGATCAGTTTTGGGTCTTCCTGCTGAAGGGTCCAAAGATGTTAAGAAGTTTACTCGACCACCTTCTCTGTCTGAAGTTACTAGTTTCCTTCGAAAACTAGGTTACGATGAATCAGACCAAAGACTCTCCAACCTCGGTTCCATTAACCGCAGATACATTCCGCAACCATGGCTCACACTTTATGCCATTCTCACCAACACTGTCACTGGTAGACAAACTGGGCACGAACACCCTTCACTAGAACTTCTGCAATTTTTCTGGGGAGTTATAAATGTGGCCAGTATTGACTATGCTCAGCTCATTTGGGATGATATGATCCATCAAGCTGCTCAAGTTAAGAAACAAACCGAAAAGAAAATACCTTTCTACCAATTCACAAAACTCCTAATCCAACATTTCATGGAAAAATACCCCGACATTGATCCCAGAACCGATGACAAGAAACACACACCAACCATGAATCATACGCTCACATCTGCTCGTATTCAATCTACCAACACCACCAAGCGAGGAATGAGGATTCCTGAATGGCTGCTATCTGATGGTATCCGTAAAACACAGGCATATAAGGTGTATGATTCTGCTGAACGAAAAGGAAAGGTTGGTGTAAAGCCATTAACAGTTCCCAAGAGTAGAACCAAGAAAGCCACACGCCAACAGAAAAGGAAACTCACCATCATTGATGAACCTGATGAACCAGTTATGGAAGAAGTAGTTAAAGAAGCTGGTAAGAAGAGAAAAGCAGGAAAAGGGAAAGAAATAGAGTCTTCTAAAGCTGCTAGTCCACCTCTAACTGAAGCAGAAGAAGCCAAACGTCTGAGGCGTGCAATGAGGGAGAGTAAACAGATTGAAGAAGAAAGATTGGCCAAGTTAAGTAAGAAAGGTCAAGGTTCAAGCTCAAGAGCAGACACACCTCCAGAGGAATCTGAGGGATCAGGTTCCCATACTCAATCAGAATCACATCATAGTGATGCATCGGATAACGCCGAACAGTCTTCTAGTTCAGCTACAAAATCTGGTGATGATGATGAAGCTGAGCAAGAACAGGAAAAGAGCAGTGATGAACGGGTAAAAGGTTCTGATAATGAAGAAGTTCAAGAATCAGAGAATGAAGAAAGTGATGATGAGGAAGAAGAAAAGAAATCAGACAAGTTCGAAAGTGAAAATGAATCAGAGAATGTTGATGACCAAAACAATGAAGATGAATCGGATGACGACAGCATCAACAAAGTCAGCGATTACCAGATTGTTCCTGTTAGTGCTCCAACTCAGAAACAACCTGAACCCTCAACTCAAACTCAACCATCACAACAAGAACCACCTCCTTCACAGTCATCCCAAGGTCCAGGTCCACTGAAAATGCTAAACAAAACTATTCAAAGGCTTAAGGAACAACTTGATAAACAGAAGCTACAGTTAGAGAAACTCGAAGATCATGGCATTGATGAAGCAGTCAAAGAAAAAGTGCCAAGAGAAGTCAAAAAGTATATTCGTGATAACCTCCCGGGAACACTAGAAGACCTTGTCAAAAGGAATTTGAATGAGATAGTGTCACAAACTTTACAGACTACTCCACTTACCATTCAACCCGTGCCAGCCAAACCAACTGTTGATGAGCTTAAAGGTCAACTCCTGGAAGCAATAGTTGATGACCCTGATGAGGAAGAACTCCGAAAAGCTTTGATCAAATCAATGAAGAAAGCTTCTGAAAAGGATGCTCCTTGTCAACCTCCTAAACCGCCAAAGAGACGCCGAGATGACACAGATCCAGATGATCAGCCACCTAAAGGAAAGAGAAAGCAATTACATGGATCATCATCATCTCGACCTCCAACAGGAAAGAAAGCAGATAAGGGTAAAGAAACTTCTCAGAGGCAGTCTTCGAGTGATGTTCAGATGGATGAAACTGAGGTTGAGACTGAGATGGAAGCACCAATGGAGGATGTACAGTTTGAAGATGTTCCGTTTGAAGATGTCAACATTCCTACCAATGTTAATGAACCGCCTAAGGATGCTCAAGTCCTTCCTGCTCCTGAATGGATTAATCCAGAAGCTCCTTCCTACAACTGGTTTGATGACATGGTTGACGCTTACCCCGATGTTCCAGAGTCTGAAGCGCCAACTGAGGGATCGATTATTGGGTTCACAAAACGACTGAAGAAGGTAATGAAAACCCAAAGACTTCAATTGTCAGACCTGATGGAGATTCGAAAGGCAGGTTTCACAGAGTTCAAGACTTGCACAACTAATGAGATCGAGTTCGAATACAATATTGAAGAAGTCGCCCGTGCATTGTCAGAAAACATAACTTGGGAAAAGAGGCCAGCTTGGGATAGAATCACTCCAGTTTCTGAAGATCTGCAATTTCAAGATTTTACACAACCGCTACCTCTTCTCGGTACTTAAGCATATCCGAGAATCCCAAAAGAATACTTCTTCAACAAAGATTTAAAGTACTTGATCCATGGCAACTCTGATCCTGATCATCGATATGCTTCGTCTCTCACAAAGTTCAAAGCCGCTTCGTATCTTCTTGACAACTTACATGAGCAGATGAGAGGTTTGTATTGTTCAACGGTCTCCAAGTATAATGATGAAGCTGCATTGGGTACACTTCACTGGCCTGAGATGAGAAGATGGTTTCATAAGTGGAAACTGGCATCGTGCAAAACAAAAGGCACAGTTTACCGTGAAGACCGGATTCTCGCCATCACTGACATCCCTGAGACAGATAAGAGATACGGATACAACTTTCTCGAAAAGATTGTAGTTCGAAGAAGTGATGATCAGCTGTACTCATTCAGCGAAGAAAATTTCCACAAACTGAACCCAAACGACATTGAGGACATGTATGTTCTTAAGCTTCAAGGAAGAGTTCAGAATCTGCTCGGCAGCCTTCAGTATGACTTCATCAACTCTCTACTTCTCTTCGTTCGTCAAAGAATCATCCGAGCAAGAGTTGAAGATGTTCAGTTGGGAGCCGAAAGCTATCAAACCGGTCTCAATCTCACAGCACCTGAAGATAAGACTCCTGGTATTCATGAAATGAGACCCTACACCTTCTACAAGAAACCATTTGGGGTCGCATTTCCATCACAAGGAAGAATCTACTTCATGAGATACGAAGAGACGATGAAGTTTGGTGACGCGACTCTCAGGATGATCCTACTTGCTCTTCAAGACAAGTTGACTAAGCACAAAGAAGGGTTGAACGTAGGCTGGGTGCATAAGGATACACGTGAAGCACGGAAATTCATCGACAGCATCAAACAACGATTGAAATTCCGGCATCATGTTCGAACTCTAGAAAGCTTGATAGGAGCACGGGAAGCCATACCGAACATCCTCACATATCGCCGTCCTGATCAGCCTCCATTGTGATTTCATCATTTGGTACTCTAAATTTTGTACATCATTTTCATTTTCTTTCATTCATTATGGTTTGTGCACACATTACAGTGCACAACCCGAACTTGTAAAGAAAGGACCCTGAGGTACGCATCAGTGCCTCAATCCTCATATAAGGAGCGAAGGCTTCTTACTTTTGAGTAGAATTAATCAAATTTTCAAAATTTTTCATAATTCTGCTCAAAAGAACAAGTATTCCCTCGTAAATTAAAAACCTTCAAAATATGATGCAACATTTGAGGGGGAGTACTTGGAAAACATCTTTCCTAAAACAATCATGTTGTTCTTGTTAAATTCTCCCCGTAAGACTCAAAAAGGCATATTTTAATCAAAAGTTTTCAAAAATAACATTTGATATGCTATTTTTGATTTTGAGGGGGAGAAAAGTTAAAAGTGATCAAAATATGAAGATATGTTAAGGAATCTCATGTGAGCTCGACTCAGATTTCACCCAAGAATTGACGGAACAACAAATGTTAGTAATCGAAAGGACTTGTCCGATAAGGACTTGTCTGAATAGATTGTACCGTTTCGAGAAACTCTTAGTAGATAAGTACTATGACGGGTCTAACTTCCTCTTTGAGGAATGTTAACAACATCAAGTTAGTTATTAGGGCTAGTTATCACCTAAAAGCTGATAATGGATCCCTTTAACTAGCAACGTAAACGTGTCCCTCGGGTACAAGTCTATTAAGAGTAGATCAATTCTAAAAGTGTCCACTCTACCCTGCCTGTGCAAATTTATCTTAAACAATGACGAGCACATGTGAAGGGGGAGTATTTCTGAAAAAGTAAAACTCTCGAGGTGTTAACCAAATGTGTTTTATATTCATAAAACACTTCGAGAGATTTTCAGCAAATGGTTTTATGGCAACATGGAGTTATAAGGTGATTAAGATTAGGAAAAATGTCCTATGATCCGCCAGAACCGGAGGGATCTACCCAAGGACAACTCCCATAGTTTAGAAATAGAAGTCCTTAGGTATGATACAAAAGAAGGAGTATGAATGAAAAGGGAAAGAAGGGGTTGAAGAATGAAAAAGAAAAGAAAAGAAAAAGGTGAAAAGAAATGAGCCCTCCATATATTCAACCTTAGGGCAGACACCGGGTACACCTCATCTGCTACTGATTGTTACAAAAGTAACATCGGTATTGAAGATAAGACGTCATGGACCCAGTGACGCAATGCACTAAACCTTCTAGCCACTCAGGTATCTCTCAAAAGATACTTGTTTCATTCTCACGGGGAACCGGCATAATCTATCGACCTTCTCTTTGAGTTGGTTGATATTGAAACAGGAGACCCTGCCCCAATCTCCGCATAGGAAACCATAGGTGCACTAATCGAGTCTAGAGCCTCGAGATTCATCAAAGATCTCTTAGGAACACTTAGTTTTCTTACACTGGTCATTCTACATCAATGGACGCCAGTTGTAAATTATCGAGTCCTTCGCAGATCTTAGCAATCTGCCAGGAACGTTTATGAGAGGAATCACTTAAGTGTTTTCTCAATGATTGAACGGAAATCCTGCCAGGGTCAACATCAAACAGCCTTGACAGCAGGTCACTTCGGTAACTCCTTGTGGGTTACGCTTGGTGTGCTCGGTGACGTTCCATGTGCATTCTACAGTCGCGGGGTGATCTCCAGCGGCTCACCTAATCGTTGGTGTACGTATGTATGTTAGTGTTAGCCCTCTCGGGGGCATCCGATTAGGAACGACCTTGGTAAGGATTAGAAGGAGTCTTCACACTATGCTGTTGACGAATTCTAACTCCAAACCTGTAAGTGCTGGAAGGTCTACAGTCGTAGGGTAATCTCGTACGACTCACATAATCGTTGGGGTACTCCGGTATTTTCTGAGTTAGCCCTTTCGGGGGCATCCGATTAGAAACGGCCATGGTGAGGGGCAGAAGGAGTAACCACATTGCGAGGGTGAAAAATTTTGTTTCTTACTTGTAAGTGCCGGTTGTTTATCACTAACCATTTTCTTCCAGGAACTTCACCACCAAAACATGATTCCACATGCTCATACTTACGTAAAAGACTTCCCGAAAAGTTCTAAGCTATACAAAGTCAAAGAAAGATCAAAGTTTCTCATAGTTAATGAAAGATTCAACGTCAACGGAATCTACAAAGTCTTAAGACAAAGATCTTACTTAATGAACGGGAATTACTTAAGCACAAGTCATTAAAGTTCAAAGACTATGAGCATGTTGGAATGGCGTACCATCATTGGAGTCGAAGGAGTGACCAAAGGCGGATTACTACATCATATGCATCACTTCAACAACAAGGAACAAGGATTGAAGAGCAAAGAAATTTTGTCTAATCTAACCGATTTTGAGACGTCCAGCAATTGCCAAAATTCAAGAGTAAAGAAGATGACGTCAAAGCAACCATTCACCATTGACGACTGACCCTTAGGGGGAGATTGTTAGGAACACGTTTCACGTTATTCAAGTGTCGGTCATTAGTTTATGATATGTTGCTAGTTAAACTTATTATGTTTTATGTTTAATCATTTTGTTATGAATGTTTATGATGTAATGTTACTACAAATGGAAGTCCAAGGGCTAGTAGTGTAAAGTATGGAGAAGAATCTAGAGACCCTTGGACTCCCCTATAAATACTATGTGTAAGCCTTCATTAAGGCTTATTGGTTCTCAAGTAATACAAAGTTTATCATATCAAATATATTAGAGTTCCTTCCATATTATTCTATCTTCTTATTCTCCATTCTTGTTTCTTATTCATTCAAGTATCTTTGGTTGTTTATGCTATAACATGGTGACCTAACAATATTGATCCCTGATATTGACCTTTTGACCTTGACACTTAATATTGAACCTTGACTTGAACATTGACCTTGGCTGCACACTTGTATTTGATATTGGACCATGACTACTTGACCCCTTATGTATTTTACCCAGGAGCTACTTGTTGTGGAGTAGCCACAACCATAGTATTGATGCACCAATGCTATGTACTCTAGCGTGGCTGGAGAGATGTCCCACGTCGTCCCTAATTGTTGTTATCGACTTCTGCTATTATTATTATTGTTGTTGTTGTTATTGGCCAGCAGGGGCGTATGGATGCATCCTAGTCTTGTCTTGTCTTGATACGTGCTTGGGCTACGGCCATCTTGATTATGATTTGGACTCAGTTATTATTACTTGGTGATTGGGCTTGCGTGCAATGCGACCCCTCACTGCTTGGGAGTTGATCAATCCATCTTGGGATACTTGACTCGATTCTTGCTTTTGCCTGGGGGTTAAATACTGAAGCCTTGCAACTTGGTAACCTTGACATTGAAGACTTGGTAATTCTTGATTATATACTTGACGACCCTTGAAACTGGTACTTGATACTTGACCTTGATACTTGACCTGGACGACCCCTCTTATAGTTAACCTTGTTAATCTCTTGATATTAAACCTTGATACTTGACTTGGATGACCCTTTTTACTTGACCTTGATAATCTCTTGATAAACCTCGTGATCCCATATACGAATTCATCTTGTATTCTCTTATCTTGTTATTTTACATTTCTTGTTATCTTCATATCTGTTCACTGAGCTTTGTAAGCTCAGCCGCATTTCTTTTCTCATGTGGCATGTTTAGTAGGAAGCTGGGTTTTGGACGAAGGCTTTGTTTTTGGGCTTAGAAGACTTCACCCTGCTAGACACTTGCTGGACTTAGAGATGCTTAGAAGTAGTTTTGTTTTTGCACCTTGTACTTTATCTTGTTTCCTTGTAATTCTTGTAAGTTTGTATTAGTATTGTATCTCCGTTTCACTTGTGTTCTGACTTAGCTCCATAATGTTATACTTTAGCCCTTTTCGGGTTGGGGTGTTACAATTATGGTATCAGAGGTACAGGTTTGGATCGGCGGATTCAACACCCGTAGAGCATAGGCTATGACCTGTGAGTTTTGGACCTTTAGGCTTCCACTGTAGGAACCTAGGAAACCACCTTGAGAACTTGATTCATGATATTTTTTTTCCTGCGCGAACTTGAGTTTTGACTTGCGAAGCTTGGGTAGATGTTAGGTTTCCTTCGATGTATTCTTTCCTTTTGTGCTTGTCCTTGACTTTCTTACTCCTTGGAAATCGTTCAGATGGTTAAATCTCGTCGCTCGGAATCAACCGACGGAAAACCAAAGAAGATGATGACTCATGCTATAAAGGAGACCTCTAGACAAATTCGATATGCAAGAAGGAATAAGCAGACTGCTGTCAATGCTGCGGGCTAACAGAAGAAGGAGGAAAAGGAGAAGGAGCGGTGCGAAACCAAAACAAATAACAAGGACATTAACGCCAGTGTTATGAAGAACGTCATAGTTCGGAAAAATGGCGTGGCTAGCTGCCCCTTGCCGCAGTATAAGAACAACAGAAATGGTTGGATTAGCGAAAGAAAAGAAGAGAAAGACCGGAAGAGTGGCTTCACTAGCCGTCCCTTGCCACAATATAAGAACAACAGGAACGGTTGGATCAGTGCAAGTGAAGAAAAGAAAGAAGAGGATGAGGTGGACTCCGATCTAGAGTCCACAGTAACCAGTCGCTACAACCCAAATTGAGCGAAGAATCGTGATCGTCAATTTGTTCTATCTTCTGTTTTAGACTTCATACTTCATTTCCTTTCCAGTTAATCTGACAATTTTGAAATTTTCAAATCTAATTAAGTCTTCCCTTGTGAGCTTGTTATGGAAATTTTGATAATCTTGGAAGCATTGTTACGATGATCTTGCACCTTGACTTGATTGACCTGATAGGTTTCGTTACTCTCGGATATTTCTCATCGTTCTAATTGACTCCTTTGACGACATTGGCAACTAACATTCCATGCGTATTATCTTGACAACAATACAATATTCGTATTTGCATTAAGGCAAAATCGGACTAAGAAGCTGAACAAAATCCCAAACTTTTGAATGGTTAACTTGTCCGCCTATAGACTTTTGATAAACTTCTACCATGATTTCCGACCATTAAACTTTTACTACCATTATTGCTCTTGAGACTCGTACGTAAATTTCACGGTTATGAAGTTCCCTTGCAACTATTCTTGTCCGCCAAGAGATGAACATTTCATTTTAATTATGTTTCGACACCCTGAAATTTCAGAATCTTGTTGAACCACCAAGTTTTTCCACTAGAGGATGGAACTGGATAGAACCTGAAGATGACAGCCAACGGTAACTACCCTGAAGATTTAATGACATTCCTCGCAAGGCGGAAGATGGATGAATAGAACGCAGGAGCCTGGTCAAGATGGTGAACCTAGAGCCGATGAAGAACATACAGTCTCACTTCCCTATTCACTTTGGTTGTACTAAGATGAATTGAGAGTGGAAGTAGACTGGATGAGGAGGAGATTGAAGACCGCACCAGAGATTCACGCTGCTCAGTCGTATTCCAAGAAGAAACTGAAGAAGGCTTGAGGAACCAAACTCAAGTTAACAATTTCTTCTTACTCTCAGATTTGGAAGATGGACGAAGACTGACTACTCAGACATAAGAAGATTCTAACAAGACGAATTCTTGAAAAGAACTTTATGACGAAAGAATTGATGCCTTAGCGACATATTTTGTCTTGACGATGACTGTTGATTTGGTTACATATTTTCGAGCTCAGCTTGTTTTGTCGGCATCGTTTTGCTATTTATCCTTGAATAGGACTAACCCAGGAGTTAGTTTGGACTGCTAGGTGGACTTGTAGTTTGTTTCACTGATTGAAATAGAATATGATCATCATGAGGGCATATTTATATGATGCTAGTATTATGACGTCTGGCCAACGTGATAATACTTACATCATATAACGTGCACTTGTTGTGTTCATAGGATGTCTTAAGAAGTGCCTTGGTAGAGACTTAGAATTTTGTCTTGGATGAGACGATCTGCGAATAGTGAGACCTTGGGGTCCTCTTGACTTGTACGCTTGATCTACCTTGTCGTCGTACGTTTTGGCATGTTTGGATACGCGTCTTGTGACTATTTGACTACTATGACTTGATGAATCCTAAGTTCCATTGTAGAGCTTCTTGCCATTTAATGTTACCGGTCAACGTATGATTATATTCGAGCCACATCTATGCTTTGCTATCGACGAATTCGTTTCATGATGACTTGTATACGATAAAATATGAAGTCTTGGATTCTGAGAATCAAGATCTGTCATCTTACGAAAATACCTTTGAAAGATTGTCTTGACAACAAAACTGCTTGTATCGGTCACTTCCATCGTGCTATCATCCGATGCATTCTTACTTGATCAGTTCATTTCTTATCCGCGAATGGAATACCCATCTAATTCTACATCTTGTTTTGAATATTTTGTGAAGGATATGATTGCCACCTATTATGGTTCATATGTGATTCTCTTGATTTAGACCCTGTGCGATGCGCCCTCTATGGGAAACCGAAACCACCTTTAAATCGTTGAGACCGAGTATTGAAAAACAAGATCTTCTATTGCTAAAAATTCTTTAAACTAGTGTATCTTCATTTTCGTTTCGCCACCTTTCCTTGTTCATTTTCGAGGACAAAAATTGTTTTTGAGGGGGGAATAGTTGTAAAACCCACATTTTCTTGACGTGATTTAATTACTAAAATACCCTCCATTTTGGAATTTTGAAAAATTGAGTACGTTCACCAAACAAGCCCTAAATCAAAAACGGTTATCGTACAACAACAAATGTGAACTTGTAACTTCAAGGAAATGTTAATTGAGCCACTACAACATCATATGAACTCAAGAGTATGAAAATTTGATTAAGAAACAAATATTTCACGTTGCATGACCTAACGGTTCCGAAAACCTCCAAAACTTGTACACAACTTATAAAATAAATACTACAATATACCATAAGTATCATTTGATAATTAAAATACAAATTTTTGTCCTTATCCCCTACTTTGGCCGTTCCATATCAAAGAGATGGGAGGAAATCCCTTAATTTGTGCAATCTCATTAAATTGATTATTTATCTCCAAAAATAGCTCAAGACCAAAAAAAAATAAGAATCATCCCCCTCCCCATCAAAAACCTACGGCGCACCAACACCACCACAACCCGAAAAACTTGTTCTTGATCATTGGGAATTAAATCTACGTGTTCGTGAGAAGATTTGGTGTACATTGGAGATTGTTTGGAGGCTTTTGGAGGCTTTTTTCTTGTTCTTCTTCATCCATTCGACCCTAAATAATAACCCTTGAAGGGTTTGGTATCTTTTCTTGCCTCTTGATTAATTCCTTGCTTTCCTTTCATCATGAATAACGTTATACGCAAAGATCAAAAAGATACGAATTGATATACTTGATAATATATGAATCGATCTATATATATATGATTTTTGTGACAAATTGATAAACCTTGATTAACTTGATGATATGGTGATTAAAACATGTTTGTGATGATATTGGTAACATCTAGATGTGATTTGTTTAGATCAAAACCGGATTACCTCTTGTTTCTAAAATATCGCCGCCACCTTCATAAACCCTAGGGAGGAATTTTTGTGTTAATTTGATGAATATTACATATTATGGATGCTTGGTTTCATGTGTGGATTGATTTGGTATAACATGTAACTAGTTTGATAAATTAAATTGATACGAAAATGGATCTAGGGTTTTGGATGGATCGAATTCAATTTTATGATATGAGTTCTTGATGAACTTTAATACTTGATGATGATACCATGTTCATAATGATGATATAATATGAATTGGATAATTTGTTTGGTTAATTGTTGAATTAAAATGGATAATGGATTAGGGTTTATGTGTTTCGAATTATTTAATGATGAATTAGGGTTTATATTGATTTTAATTAATGATGGTGATGATTGGTGTAATGATTGGATGTTTGTTAGGGTTTTTGGTTGATTCTTGATAATTGTTTTTTAAGTTTATGGTTAAATTGTTAAATTTGAAACTTGAAGGACTTATGTTGTAAATATGTGATTTTGGCCTAAAATAATATAGAGTGACTAAAATGTTTATTTTATGATACTTGGTGAATTTATGTGATTATTGGATTAACTATGTGGTTNTCGCCGCCACCTTCATAAACCCTAGGGAGGAATTTTTGTGTTAATTTGATGAATATTACATATTATGGATGCTTGGTTTCATGTGTGGATTGATTTGGTATAACATGTAACTAGTTTGATAAATTAAATTGATACGAAAATGGATCTAGGGTTTTGGATGGATCGAATTCAATTTTATGATATGAGTTCTTGATGAACTTTAATACTTGATGATGATACCATGTTCATAATGATGATATAATATGAATTGGATAATTTGTTTGGTTAATTGTTGAATTAAAATGGATAATGGATTAGGGTTTATGTGTTTCGAATTATTTAATGATGAATTAGGGTTTATATTGATTTTAATTAATGATGGTGATGATTGGTGTAATGATTGGATGTTTGTTAGGGTTTTTGGTTGATTCTTGATAATTGTTTTTTAAGTTTATGGTTAAATTGTTAAATTTGAAACTTGAAGGACTTATGTTGTAAATATGTGATTTTGGCCTAAAATAATATAGAGTGACTAAAATGTTTATTTTATGATACTTGGTGAATTTATGTGATTATTGGATTAACTATGTGGTTTATGTGTTAACTTGATAACTAGAAGGGTTAAATTGTAAATATGGTAACTAGAAGGACTAACTATGTAAATATGAATAATTGATGTGTGTTTCGACTTAAATCAATGATGAGGGGCTATTTGTGACATTTCTTATTGTTGTGGTGCTTATGTGATAACTATATCAGTTAAGGGTTTAAACTTGCTTTTTACTCTTACTTTCGAGTCGGATACTTCTAGTAAATGAATCTTTGAAAAATTGAGTCTTCATCTTTCCAAAATATCAATATTAAATAATCTGTGGAAAACTAGAAGGGGGGGGGGTTGAATAGTTTTACCTCTTTTTCGTTTTATAAAATGTTTGTTTCAAAATCTTCAATTAGAGTTTATTATGAAAACAATATATAATCAATATGATCAATTATATATGTGTGCTTTTGAGTTTGTTTTCAAAACTTAGTTTTATGAATAGAGCTTTAGTTGATCTTTATGTGAATATGTTTTCCTTTTAAAATCTTAAAACATTTTGTATCAAATCATCTATTAAGTTAAACTCAATATGAGGAGTGTGAATAATAATCTATTAGATCATATCATATAATTATACACACCATCACAATATTAACTTGTAACTATAACACAATCAATCATCATGACAATATAAGCAACAACCAACACATATCTGCAAGCATAGATATTGATGAGACGAAAAGTGTTACGCTTTTAAGGGGTCATGTAAGCCTTAATTCGTATAAATGTGATCAAATATTGCCCTAAATCGTTCCTTTTGTCATTTTAGGTACTTTTGAGAGGAATTCTGGAAAACATGCATATTTGGACGTTTTTGGAGCATAAAAGTGAACAAAACGACAAAGTCTCAAAAGAAGCAGAAATTACAACCGGACGCCGTCAAAGTCACAAGGTGACGCCGTCAGCAAGCCTTGACAAAAGAGTGGAAACCAATTATCAAATGACGGGCCAGAAAGATTTTGGAAATTAACACCTGACGCCGTCAGGTGTTAGAAGATGTAGGCCGTTAGGTTATGAGTTAAGGAGTGACGGCCCAGAGAGGAATAGAGAGTGACGACGTCAGAAGTAGATCTAGGCCATCCGAGAAACCTAATAGCGGCGAGCTGACGGCGTCAGCCTCTATAACCTGACGCCGTCAGAATGTAAAATCTA
>LBNU01036255.1:31522-48518 GCA_014162995.1 Artemisia annua | reverse complement strand
ATGAAGCTTATCGTAATAATTAGCTTTGAACTTCGATTAAGCATCTCTTTCGTTTTCTCGAGCCTTTAGGAAATAACTTTGTCATCACGGGCTTCCCTTGAGTAGATTTCATCATTGACTCGGCTTTGTGACACTTTTCCACATCTCGTGCTCGTTTTAGGCTTTTTGGTTGACTTTTGTGCTATTTATGCAATATCCATCCCTGCACGATCACAAACACAAAAACAAGATATCTTTGGCGTTTCACGTTAGTTTTTGGTCTATAAATCACTTAAACTAAGGTCAAAAGTATGTGTAAAATAGCACACATCAGTCTCCCAATAATTGTCTCTCTTCCACTCCAAATGTGGATTTGGATGGATTTAGCTTCATATTTATCATGTTTGGGTATTGATCGTTCATATTTAGCCTGATCATGTGTCACAAGTAAAAGTTGACGGCGTCACAACTTCTAAGTGACGCCATCACAACTAACTCGGTGCGAGAACGAAACCATAATGGGTGGCGAGCTAACGGCGTCACTGATGCAGGATTTCTGACCAGGTTTTAATATTTATATTTTCTCGTCTACCTAAAGTCTGCCTAATGCACTAACGGGCAGTGTACCCAGTCGTGTGTAGTGTAGTAATCGTTAAAGCCGAGGCCGTCCCAAGAGCTGTGAGTGCGGATCCTAATTTAAGTCTAATGTCATAAATTTTAAAGGGTTTTAAGTTGATTAATATTTTAATCTAAAGAAATGAAAATAACAAAACGCGAAATTAAATGAGATGAAGTCAGTAGGGAGAAATGTGCTAGCCTAGTTACTAATTTTATTACGCAATGATTAAGTTTTTCTAATAGTGCCTTCTAATGCTTCAGGTGAGGGTAAAATTCACTAGACTCCTTTGGTCAATTCGTCTAGCCTATGTCACATAAACTCCAACTCCAGCTCAAAGGTCAAGACTTTTATATCGACAGAGGTCGTGGATAATCTATACTAAGTCATTAAGTACCAACTGCAATCTAGACTTTATTCTAACGAAACCCGGCCTCTCGGAACTTAGGTTCCCTCTAACTTCTTAAGCATATCCATGTGAAAGGTGATCCTTTGGTCAATTCGCACACAAAGGGTTTGGTAGTCCTCTGGTCAATTCTTACCAATCTTCGCAACTTACTCAGCTAGGGTCCTTTGGTCAATTCTCCTAGCTTCCTAGATACTACCACACATCAATGCTACCAAAACAAGAGGTTCTACAAATAAAGCTAAGAAAACATGCACTAAGAAGCAATAAAAAAGCAAAAAAAACATAATCAAAGCATTAATAATTTCATAACCAGGCTAACACCAAAGGTGTTTAGCCAATCATACTAAACATTACAACAAATTCAATGTTTAACATAGTATTGGCGTAGAATGCCAAACATTAATAATGTTTGATATGAAGAATGCTAAAA
The DNA here is from genome assembly GCA_014162995.1 of Artemisia annua. Taxonomy (NCBI): domain Eukaryota; kingdom Viridiplantae; phylum Streptophyta; class Magnoliopsida; order Asterales; family Asteraceae; genus Artemisia; species Artemisia annua. The sequence continues at coordinate 47,084 of LBNU01036255.1, read as the reverse complement.
CTTATGTAGTATTGGCGTGAATTCTCCCTTGGAAGATGCTTGATATGCTGCTGCAACTTGCCCCTTAGAAACCCTTTTTCGTCTTCAAATTTGGTGTGGTGTAAAAGTTATGTGAAATGCAGATTTAGGGTTTTTATTTATAGGGCTCGACTAAGTTACGGCGTAACCTTGAGATTTGGTTATGTCATAACTATCATATCTCTGACGATCTTATCCAAAATAAATGTTTACGGCGTAACCGTATAACTTGGTTACGACCGTAATCTCCATGTAGTGTAATTTACGTCGTAACTTTGAAATAGATTACGACGTAATCTTCTTTATGTGACATTTACGTCGTAACCTTATGAATAGGTTATAGCGTAATCTTCTTGACCATGAAATTTTTCTAAGTCATTGTATTACTACGGCGTAACTATAAGTGTGAGGTTACGCCATAACCTTGAGCTGCGTTGACTTTGGTCTTCTACTGTAATTTCTAGTTACGGCGTAAGTGAGAGTGGATGTTACGCCGTAACTTCTTATGATCAGTATACTTGTATATATCTTTGTTAATAATCTTCCAATTCTGCGTCTCTTCGTCCGTATGCTCATATATAACCTGGAAATGAAAAATAAAGAAATAAAAGCATATATTCAAGTAAAATGATACAAATGATGAGCATAATATGAGGAAATTGATACTAAAATATCAAGACTATTTGATGTCATAAAATATCCCCCCACTTAAACTCTACTTGCTCTCAAGCAGACCTTATTAGAATCGTTTTAAAAAAGTATCTCCCAAATAACTTGGAAAATATGAGGTTAAAAACCTCCTATGCTAGAATTTATCAAAGCCGAATACCTCACGAAATGGGAAACAAAACACTCATACTCTCTTTTAATCTAAGTGTCAATTTCGGGGTGATCACTCATTGCTCAGTCATAGCACGTATTCTATCATTGGCTTGACTGTTACACAAATCTCCACCACTAGAGCTAAGGTCAAGACAATCTTTAAAGGCAATGTTGGGTGAACAAATTATAATGCTAGGGTGAATTGTCATTACTAACATACTATGGCGAAGGCAACAAAGACTATTAATACATGACCAAATCCATAGCCAAGACACCAATGACTACTCAACTCCCTCACCTAAGTATGATTTACTACTAAAGGGCAGGATAAGACATGGGATACACATAAATGTGAAAAATAAAAACAAACAAATAGTTTTAACCTATAACCAAGTCGTCACCGCCCGCTGTCCATCCAAAGTCCAAGCTTTAAGACGCAAAAACCGGATCATCATACAACAAGTTAGTGTGCCATTAGCGAACGTCATGATGAACGCACTAACTTGGTCTTCAACAAGCAAGTTAGTGCAGATTAGCCACCAACTCATATCTTCAATCGAACGTGATCGAGGTCATTTCCTCGATACTAGACCAATAAGCTCAATAACATATTAGTGCTCTATAATGATGCACTATCCATACTAAAGGTCTAAAGGTGAGGGATGATTCTTTTTTATATTTTTATATTTTTTTATAAAGCAAATTAAAATATCTCGGGGTTTGAAGAGTGGGTTTTTAAAACTAATAACTAGACTAATAAAAACTAAATTAAAACTAATAAAACGGAAAACTAAATTGGTAACTCTTATGATAGATAAAGGTGTTTACTTAAACTATCCTTACTCCCTAGTTATCTCTTATTGATTAGTCGAATTGTCACGTCCTCGTTTTAGTTAGCGCGTTGTATTCATTAATAATGGTCGTACGGAGGTGCCATATGCCCTAACTCAATGAATGTATAAGTCTCCCTTAAGAATCTTAAGGTCATTAAAATTCTTACTATCAACAAGTCGCAATTCATACAACGAGAAAAACAACTAGTGCACTCTAGTGTTGCATTTAGTCGGATGTACAAGTTAATACATATAAGAATGAAGCCGATTTTCCTACATCAAACGCAAGGCAACCAATTAAATAAGAGACGACAATCAATAATTAATAACTAGATTTCACTCAGATCTAAGCAAACACTAATTAGTTTAGCCGAGCATGTTAAAGAGAAGAGAATAAAAACATATATTCAAACAACACATAGACATATTGAATGATTAAAGAAGAATTACTTAACTTTAATTCAACATAGGGTTTGGGGCTAAAAAACCCTTATAAAAGCTCTGAAAAGCGTACACAATGTGATCCTCCAAGAGTTTTCATAAATAAAGGAAAACATACGAAAATATATATAGATTTACAATGGTGACGTCGTCACGTTATGGTTGTGATGCCATCAGCCTGCTGTCATTAGGGTTTTGTCCTTAGTTGTATCGCCTTTGTGACGCCTTCATGTTGTAATTAGTGACGCCTTTAGCTACTGTTCCTTTGGTGGTGACGCCGTTAGCTCTTAGAACATAGTATTTTTCTGACCTGTCACGTGTAAATTTTACATCAAATCATCATCTCCAAATGCAAGACGGCTTCACGTTGTAGCTGTGACACCGTCAGGGTCCCTTTTCCTGATGAATTCGTGACTTGGTCGTTTTCTTGTCCAAAATAGCCAAAAACATGTTGATTTCCAGCTTTCGCGTCTCAAGTACCTAAAATGTGAAAAAAAACAATTTAGGCCAATAATTGATCACATATATATGAGTTTAGAGACTAAATGACCCCCTAACAATGCACGTTTTAAATCCTTGTCAGTATCGATAGAGATTAAAAATAATGACGAACCCTTAAGCCTTCACACTTCAACCCATTTTGCCTTTGAAATTGGTTATTGTTCTCAGACTCTAGTGGTAGAGATGTGTATCATTGCCAAGCTTATGATATAAACACCTGGACCAAAGGGATATTTTCTATACATTCTAATGTCACCATTACTTTATATTAAAATTATTGCACTAGTAAACGACTGACTAAAATATGTAGTAGGAGTAACATGGCTAGCACTTTTTTCTCTTACTGATCACAACCTACGTTGTTTAATTAGTTTAATTTACTTTTCTTGTTTTAGTAGTTTAATTAATCTCAAATCAAAGCCCCCTTTTATATCTGTAAAATTTACTAGGTTTATTCAAAACAACAGTATTCTTGTGAACGACCTCGTACTTACCCTACTGGCTACATCTGATCGGGTATACTGCCTGTGAAAGTGTGTTTGTAAGTATAGTCCGACAAAATATAAATTTAAAACTTGAAAATAAATATACTTACAACGAAACACAGATCAGGTAGCGACATGTGTTGCTTGTTGCAATGACCCTGGAAAGGTTTCCAGACAGGGTCGTTCGCCTGAATATGTTTATCAGGCTTGGGCATGGGAAACTATCTCCCAGGTTATAACGGGCCCTAGCCTTGCTGGGCTTGTTTTGAGCCTATATTGTGTGTATGGACTTTAGCCAAATGGGCTGAAATTCTTATACGCTATTCGGGTCATAATTTTCATGTATTTGTTCTATGAGAGAAAAAAAACTAGGTTAGGAGCTTTCAACTTGGCTTTACGAAGGAAAGAGTGTTTGTCCACTTTCTCCATCCACCTTTAGAAAAATGAAAGGAAAAAAAGGGTAAAAGAAGTACTTCTTATTCCCATGTTTAATCTATTTATTTGAATTTAGATAGGTTACAAGTTCGTAAGTTATGGTTTGTGGCTTGAGTAGAATTGAGGAAAGATGGATGGGATGGATGAGATGAATGAACAAATTCATCACCTTCATAAACTGATTGATGATAATGAAGGTTGATAATAAAGGAATATGTGTCTAACATATAATAGCATAATTGATTTTCTTGTGTTTATGTGTTGGTTGAAATAAAAGAAGGAAATAATTAAGGATATCCAATTTATTTAATAATTGCAAAAATGTATAATTATATATATTATTTACATGAAAAATTATTCATTCATATTTACATTATTATCATAATAAATTTATAAGAGCATTAGGTACAGTTGGTGTCATGGGTGGTGTCGTGGAAAAAGTGGTGTCACATTAACACTTTTTCTCATGGCACCAGATTTTCCTATGGCACAAAAACACCTTTCCCTAGCTATAACACCACTTTTCTGGTGCGGTTGGATTATTTTATTTTCTTTTCTTTTTCATTTTTGAATATAAACAATATATAACTAAAAAAAAGACATCAAACAAAAAAGACATTACATGAATAACAACTAATGATGTAAACAAAATAGGGACTAATAATGCAAGAAAAACACTAACAAGAGCTAATAATGTAAACTCATATAACAATAGAGTTTAAAGTGAAAAAAATTTAAAAAAAACAAATAAAAAAAGCCAACCACTTCTTCATCCTTTCTCCTTACGAAGAACCTGCGACTTTAAAAATAACAAAATTTGAAACACAAACACAATTATTACAAATACAAAACCTCACTCAAAAAACACAATACACACTAAGAAAAAAAAAGGGCCGTGTGAGCTGGTGGCCACGACGCCAGCCGCTACCAGCCGGCCACCGATGTGGTCCTCGCGCCATCGGGGTCGTTGCATCGTTAATGGCTTGAGGCATCAGCCACTGTCCCACATAGGGCTGAGCATCAGTCCCGGACCAACAAAGACCGAGACCGAACTAGCCCAAAAGCCGAGACCGAAGACCGGACCGAATGTGGTCGGTCCGGTCCAACAAGGCAAAATAGTCGGTTTGTGGTCCGGACCGCACGGACCGACCAAGACCGAAACCGAATTAGCCCAAAAGCCGAGATCGAGGACCGGACCGAATATGGTCGGTCCGGTCCGGTCTCAGTCGGTCCGTCGGTCCGGTCCAGTTCATTCAGGTGGTTTGCTCGGCCCTAGTCCCACATGCTCTAATAGAATGTGTAGTAAAAAAATTGGTAAACTAATTTCTGTACAATTGGAAAAGTTCAATTCTAGTTGATGAGCTCAATTATCATACTACCTCCGTCCTATATTAAGTGTCCACTTTGACTTTTTAGAGTTTTTCTTGTTCAACTTTGATCTTAAATACTATTATTTCTGTTATATAATACCTGATGCAAAATATATGAATGAAATGACTTATAAATGTATTTTTATTAGTATAATTTTTATCAAATATTATATAGCACAAATAAAAATATTTACGATCAAAATTAAACAAGAAAGACTCAAAAAAATCAAAATGGACACTTAATATGGGACGGAGGGAGTAATAAATTTGGTATAATGGAATTTGTAAACTAATTTTTGTACAATGGAAAAAGTTCGATTCTATTTAATGAACTAAAATTTTTAAGTATATATAATAAATTTGGTATAATATATAGAATTTGTAATAAAAAAATTTGTAAACTAATTTTTGTACAATAAAAATTCAATTCTATTTGATGAAGTCAAATTTTTAATTATATATTACTATTTATTATGAGTAGTTTTCAAAACAGCAGGTGTGACAAGAAACAAATATATTGTACTGCCATGCATGGAAGGAGGTGAAGTTAAATATTCAAAATGACTACGAATTAACTAACACATTCTTGGCGCTGTATGAAAAAAGCATGTGACGTTAATATTGAAGTTAGATAATACTATTAATAAATAAAATTAAGGTGAAGTTGAATATTCAAATGACATTGAATTAACTAACACATTCTTGGCACCGTATGAAGAAAGCATGCGACGTGATAATATTAATATTAATAAATAGCATTAAGAATCAAACAGGTGCACCGTATGAAGAAAGCATGTGACGTGATAATATTAATAAATAACATCAACAATCACACATGGATGTACCTAACAAATATTTGGCACCACCTTCTAACTTTTTACTCATAAGTATTTTAGTTATAATCTACCTTACAAAAGAGCGAGTCTCTCTTTAGGGTGCCGTTTGATTTCTAGAATGGTTTGGTATTTGGATTAGCTGGTTAATAATAAGAATTTTTTTTGGGTGCAAAAGGTGAACATATATTATTAATAACAATGCTTCATATAATACAAGAACTAGAGCAATAGACATACCTATGCTCATATATCAAACCAGAACAGAAACATACATCATACAACTTTAACCTATCATAACATACAAGCATACAGTAAACTGATTAGCAACATCAGATACTCACTCTGCGGTCAACTATCAGCAGTTTGTAAGCAATCTACAGCATCCAAATTTACCTTTAATGCACCAAGAACCATCTAGCTACATTTCCAACTTATCTACTCATCATGGTCATTCAACTTGCCACCACAATAACGAGAAAGTTTTGTTTCTAACCTTGATGGATATTTCATAACTATTTTTTTAATATAAGAACAAACCACACTAAATTGTTATCTCTACCACATAAAAGTAAAAAATGAATTTGTTTTTTTGGGTAAAAGGGTTAATTCACCCCGGTAAAATGCATTACACCAAAAAACGTTGAAGTACATAGGATGAGGGTGATATCCATCACCTCAGTCCCTTAGGACACTTACAGACTCGAATATAGGAATGACACACTATTCCTATAACTTACAATAAAATGAACCTACCAATACTGATAAAATACATAAAAATTGACAATACTACTCAAGAAAAGCACTTGAGCCTTCTATATCACTATGGCGGTCCATCTTAACTTCCATGAAGAATCCACGTTGAAACATCCAAGCGGTCTTCAACATAAAATCTGTTTGTAGTATCAACGAACACCACAAATAAAACCAACACAAGCCCATCCATAAATGGACTTGTACATACTTCCATGGAGAAACCTCCAACTTGCCCCAAAACTCTTGGATCATCACTCTTGAGCTTCAGTTCACAAATTTCACACAAAGGTTGGTGAAAGACTCTAAAACCACGGATAGAGCAGCAAGCATAAACTTGCTCCAACGGTGTATGTTTAGATGCAAAACCGATAACAATAATGCACACCTAGCATGATGACCAGTAACTAATATATACAATCACGCGACCCCAAGATGAATAAGAGTGCAACTGATCCGTGATTGTATGGATGGGGTTTTGAATAAGAGCCCCCAAAAACTTAACTTCCATAAGTCTCATAGATCTGTACCCATAAACGCTACATCACCAATAAACAATACAAACATAGGATTAAACAACCCTAACTTGCATCATGGGAACAAATTCGACCATTAAACATAGGGTTAAGGACCCTAACTTTCAGCATAGAACATCTTGAACTTGTAACCTTCCATTCACAGCTGAAAACCATCAATCATTGACATGTAATCACGTACCAGCTGAAGGACAGGTAATAATACGTCCCAAAGCAATAAACAGCATCAAACCTTCTTGAGACGAATCAATGATCACAAATCCAATCTTCCAGCATAACCACATCAACAACGATCCTTAAGAACCAGAAGATAACCAAATAATCGCATCAGGATCATGTCAAATAAATCATAGAATTAAAAAACCCTAACATTCATATAACCACGATCTCTCTCAAACCCACGACCACATCAACGACTCCATTAGGAACAACCAGTAACACAAACCCTAAAAAGGGCTACTTCCACTTCGTTAGTAAGAAAACCAAAAAGTTTCCTTTAAGACGATTAAAGATCCAGATGCCAGCAATCGAAAACAAATAAAACCATAGAAGGTTTTATAATCATTAAGCGCATAACCAAAAAACTGTTTTGCTACACAAGAAAAACGAAACCCTAATTGGATTTCGAATGAACAATGAGCAGCAAAAAGAATCAACCATATATATAGTCGATTTATGAATAACCGACTTTAGAATTAAGAGATCAGGATCGATTAACAGAACCCTAAAAAATAATATTAGGGTATCGTATATGGTGAACGATTAAGGATAAATCACGAGAAAACCCCCTCCCCAACCCTAACAAATCCAATCTACACGTTGTATTCAGTTAATCCAAAGACAGATTAAAGAAAAACGTATGAGATAGAAAAAATTATGGCCGGATTTTTGTTAGGGAGGGGAGGCAGGAATCGCCCACACAAGAGAGAGAAGTTAGGGTTTGAGTTTTGGATTGTATTTAAAAAATGAATTTGCTTAAAGTTAAAAACATAAAAATGAGTAAATGTTTAATCCCAAAATATCTTTTTAAAATTTAATTCCCATATAAAATTTCAAACAATATTACTTTAATGAAATGGAGTAGTTGTCTTAACAATGTTCGCACCCAAAATTTTTAAAAACATACATGACAACTTTTGTCAATATATATATTTTTTTTAATGTTGTTTCTAAAAAAATAAAAATAAAAATAAAAAAGAATTTTTTGTATTTAATAATAATTATCGAAAATTCATTCACAAACACTATTATGTAAGACACCATATTGGAATTCTTTGTACATTTGTGTTAGTTGATTTTTATTTTTTTTATTTTTTATTTTTTATTATTATTATTTTTAACCATGATTCGTGACCTTTTGGTCAATTAATCTACGGGATTTGAACTCACTGCTACACAGACTCAAATCAGGTAAAACCCTCCTTTTTAAGAGNGGCCCGCGCGTAGTGGGCTTACCTATTAGTATTGTTTACTAATCAGGTTCATGACCCGGTGTAGACTATACGTCATCAGCAGGCGTGACAAGAAACAAATATATTGTACTGCCATGCATGGAAGGAGGTGAAGTTGAATATTCAAAATGACTACGAATTAACTAACACATTCTTGGCGCTGTATGAAAAAAGCATGTGACGTTAATATTGAAGTTAGATAATACTATTAATAAATAAAATTAAGGTGAAGTTGAATATTCAAATGACATTGAATTAACTAACACATTCTTGGCACCGTATGAAGAAAGCATGCGACGTGATAATATTAATATTAATAAATAGCATTAAGAATCAAACAGGTGCACCGTATGAAGAAAGCATGTGACGTGATAATATTAATAAATAACATCAACAATCACACATGGATGTACCTAACAAAAATTTGGCACCACCTTCTAACTTTTTACTCATAAGTATTTTAGTTATAATCTACCTTACAAAAGAGCGAGTCTCTCTTTAGGGTGCCGTTTGATTTCTAGAATGGTTAATAATGAGATTTTTTTTTTTTTTTTTTTTTTAATTGCAAAAAGTGAACATATATTATTAATAACGATGCTTCATACAATACAAGAACTAGAGCAATAGACATACCTATGCTCATATATCAAACCAGAACAGAAACATATAACATACAACTTTAACCTATCATAACATACAAGCATACAGTAAACTGATTAGCAACATCAGATACTCACTCTGCGGTCAACTATCAGCAGTTTGTAAGCAATCTGCAGCATCCAAATTCACCTTTAATGCACCAAGAACCATCTAGCTACATTTCCACCTTATCTACTCATCATGGTCATTCAACTTGCCACCACAATAACGAGAAATTTTTGTTTCTAACCTTGATGGATATTTCATAACTATTTTTTTAATATATGAACAAACCACACTAAATTGTTATCTCTACTACATAAAAGTAAAAAATGTCTTTGCTTAAAGTTAAAAACATAAAAATGAGTAAATGTTTAATCCCGAAATATCTTTTTAAAATTTAATTCCCACATAAAATTTCAAACAATATTGCTTTAATGCAATGGAGTAGTTGTCTTAACAATGTTCTCACCCAAAATTTTTAAAAACATACATGACAACTTTTGTCAATATATATATATATTTTTTAATGTTATTTCTAAAAAAATAAAAATAAAAATAAAAAAGAATTTTTTGTATTTAATATTAATTATCGAAAATTCATTCACAAACTCTATTATGTAAGACATCATATTGGAATTCTTTGTACATTTGTGTTAGTTGATTTTTATTTTATTTTATTTTTATTTTTTATTATTATTATTTTTAACCATGATTCGTGGTCGATTAATCTACGGAATTTGAACTCATCGCCACACAGACTCAAATCAGGTAAAACCCTCCTTTTTAAGAGTCGGCGTGTTTGATAGTTAATAGCCGCCCAATCATTTTCATAGGTGAAAAGGACTAATACACAGATGGACTATCAAACAAACGAAATGGAAATATCTGAATGATAATTTCATCTATACTAAAAATAAATAAATAAATAAATAAAAATAAAAATAAAAAAGAATTTTTTGTATTTAATAATAATTATCGAAAATTCATTCACAAACACTATTATGTAAGACACCATATTGGAATTCTTTGTACATTTGTGTTAGTTGATTTTTATTTTTTTTATTTTTTATTTTTTATTATTATTATTTTTAACCATGATTCGTGACCTTTTGGTCAATTAATTTACGGGATTTGAACTCACTGCTACACAGACTCAAATCAGGTAAAACCTTCCTTTTTAAGGGTCGGCGTGTTTGATAGTTAATAGCCGCCCAATCATTTTCATAGGTGAAAAGGACTAATACACAGATGGACTATCAAACAAACGAAATGGAAATATCTGAATGATAATTTCATCTTTACTAAAAATAAATAAATAAATAAATAAATAAAAATAAAAATCTACATACGCACGACAACTTTGAACAAACTATGTATGGTTTTGTGCAGAAGGGCAATATAATATTGCTTTCAATCATTCCTACTTTAAGCAAGAGAAAACGGATGGCAAAAAAACAAAGAAAAAAAAGTTATAAAAGGCAGCAGAAATCAGATGAGACGATAACTTAATCATCCCGGAGGAAAATTAAATACAGTAATATAATGGAGAAGAAGCAGATAGCAATCATCGGAGCCGGGATAGCTGGTCTCATTGCATGTAAATACTGTATTGCAAAAGGTTTTAACCCTATCGTGTTCGAGTTTGAGTCACATATTGGTGGAGTATGGGCTAAAACTCTCAAAGACACTAGGCTCCAGATTCCGAAAACTATGTATCAGTTTTCTGATTACCCGTGGCCTGCTTCGGTAACTCACAATACGCCTACCCAACAAGAGATGATAGATTACATCCACTCCTACGCCAAACATTTCCAACTCTTGCCACACATCAACTTTTGTTCCAAAGTCAAAGCAGTTAGCTATGATGGACCATCCTCTGATTCATGGGACCTTTGGAATGGCACTGGTGAACCATTTCCACCTCAAGGCAAGTGGAATCTCACTGTCGAAAACACTAAAACTGCAACCACCCAGGTAACAAAATACATATCTTGATAGATTACAATATTTTCAAATGACATGTGCATTTTTATCTAAAGGACCAGATTGGGTCTGTGGGACTCGAGGATTTGTGGTCTTGAATGAACTCACATGTCCCGTTTTAATTACGCGTCGGCAAAACTGCATTAATTACATATAGCATATATATATTGCCTTTGTTTTGTTTCTAGACATACAAATCGGGAAGGAATTAGCTAACCTTGGTGGTGGCTGCAGGTTTACACGGTGGATTTTCTCATTTTATGTATAGGAAGAAATAAAGATGTTCCAAATATGCCGAAATTCCCACAAGGAAAAGGGCTCGATGTTTTCCAAGGAAAGGCATTACATTCTTCGCAATTCTCAGCGCTGGATAATGATGAGGCTGAACAGTTGATCAAAGGGAAGAAGGTTGTTGTTGTTGGTTTAGGGAAATCAGGACTCGATATTGCAAGGAGCTGCGCTGAGATTAATGGTTAGCTAAATGATTTAAGTTGCAGCTACCTAGCTTAATTATTTCCTTAATTTCTTAGCTCGGGCTATGGTGCTAATACTTATTTTGGATGGATCAGGGCCAGAACATCCATGTACGGTGGTTTATAGGCACGACCACTGGAAGTTAGGGGACTGGAATCCAATGGGAATCCCTTTGATTAATCTTATCTTCGGTCGCTTTCCTGTTCTTGGTGTTCATAAGCCGGAACAAGGTTTTCTTCTTAGTGTTGTCGCCACATTACTTTCACCCGTGGTAAGCTCCCTAGCTCACTGCTTAATTGAAAATTAATAATGTTAATTTTTTAATACTAAATGAGAATTAATAACGTTAATTAACAGCGTTGGACATTGTTGAAACTTTTGGAAAGCCACACCAAAATGACACTTCCACTGGCCAAGTATAACATGGTACCAGAACAAGGCATAGGCGAAGACATGGCCTCTGGGTTGGTTATGCATGTGCCTGATCCCGATGACTTCTTCGATTTACTCAAGAAAGGAAGTCTCAAGTTGAAGAAAACTCCAACTTATAACATGTATGAAAAAGGGTTTTCCATTGTTGAGCAAGAAGAGAAGACTCGAATTGAAGCCGACATTGCCATCTTTTCTACTGGATTCAATGGCGTAGAGAAAGTAAAAAATATATTTGAATCAGCAACGTTTGGTCACTTCATTTCAGACTCTCCACGAGTCGGTCTTTACAGGTTCAATTCCTTTACTTTAGTTATATATAAACTCCTATATATGTATCCTAATATATTGTAATTCCATATAATTAATATGATCAGGGAATGCATTCATCCAAGGATACCGCAGCTGGGCATCCTCGGATTTTCTGATGGTCTTTCAAGCCTTTACACATCAGAAATGAGGTGTAAATGGCTAGCGGCCGTTCTAGAAGGTTCTGTTAAGTTACCAAACATTAACGAGATGCAGAAGAATATCAAAGAATGGGATGAATATATGAAGCAAGCATCTGGCCATAATCATTATCGATCATTCCTTGGCTCTATTGAGATTTGGTACAGTGATGTCGTGTGCAAAGACATGGGTGTGAATCCTATGAGAAAAAAAGGCCTCTTTGCAAACATGTTTGAAGCTTATGGTCCATCCGACTATGCTGATATATGACCATCATGGCCAATAGGTTCTCCCGAATCATCCTACAAATCTCATGGTTAAGTACAATTAGTTTGATCCGTGTGTAATAAATTTTAATGATCAGATTACATAATAGTAATTATGTCTGCTCTGTTTTCTTGATTCGAGTGTGACTTTTGAAAGTTTTAATTAACGTGTTTATGTTGTTTGCTTTAGTGCTTAAGTTAGTTAATTTAATCCCTTTAATCAATAGCTCTATAGGTTGGACACAACACGAAAAAAGCTAATAAGACTGGGTATAATTGTCACTTACTTCCTCCACCTCTCCGAAAATCCATGTTTGTTTTAATCAATGCACAAAGAATATATATTTTTTGCTAATATGTAACCATCACATCATCTCACTTCTCTCTCACACCCTTTAACTTTACTCTCGTAATGACTAGCTTTACGCCTTTACCCAACAATTTTAATTTTAAAAAGTAATTAAATTAATTATTCAAGCAAGGCTTGAATCAAGTGGTTAACACCATTGCCTCTGGAAACACCTCACACTTGATCACACCAGGCTGTCCGGTTCTAACTGGGTCTTCGCCAGAGTCTTACTTGGATCTAACTGAGTCTTGGCCATAATAGCCGACTCTTACCTAGATCTAACTGAGTCTTACCTGACAGTGTACCTGACCGATGTAGTATAGTGTAGTGGCAAGTACCGGAGGATTGATCGTTCTCTCAGGGAATAGTATCGTTAGGATTGAAAAGCTACTTTAATAGGTCTAGGGGTGAGGGAATATTATTTTTGTATTTTTATATTTTTTGGAAAGCAAGTAAAAATCTTGGGTTTTGGAAGAGTGGGCAGAATTAGTTGCTAGTCAACTAACTCAAATAACTACAATTGCAAATAAAATAAAATAACAAGAAAATAAATGGTTGTGAAAACTAATATGGAGAGAAGTGTGTTTACTTAGATTTACTTACTCCCTAACTATCTTTTACCGATTGATTAGTGTGTATTAATTGTGTGGATGACGGATTGTATTCCTTAATACCATTCGTAGGGGTGTGTACGGACTTCCCCTAACTCTATGAGATCCTACTTCACTCCTATGTCGAGCCGGCTAAGAAGCTCCTAACATGGGATCACTAGAATTCACTCATGCATTAAATACAATCAAAATAACCTTAGTACACCTTGTTTCATGTTTCTTAAGACGTTCAAGCATGTTACCAATCGGAAGTCTTCCAGTTTTCTTAAGCCTAACATCGATAATCACCCATCTAATACAATTAATAACACACCATTCAATCAATAATTAGTAGTTAGGTTTCATTAGATCTAAGCAAACACAAAGAAAACTTAGCCTAGCATGTTAAATAAAAGACAAGAACAAGATAGAATCAAACAACACATAGACATATTGAATGATTAATTGATTACTTATCTTCAATGTAACATGAGAGATCCAAGGGTATAAAACCCTTAAAAAAGCTGCAAAAATCGTCTAGGGTTTCTCTCTAAAAAGTTCCACACTAATGACTAAAAATTATGCGAATATATATAGAAAAACAGATCTGACGGCGTCACGTTATGTGCTTGACGCCGTCACCTCGCCGTGGTTAGGGTTTCTTGATAGCCTTCTTGACGCCGTCCCCCTTTAAACTCTAAATTTGTGTTCTGGCCCGTCAAGGCCTGACGCCGTCAAGCATGGTCTTGACGCCGTCTAGAGTACTGTTCCAACAGATTTTTGACACTTTGTCGAATTCTTCACTTTTATGCTCCGAAATCGTCCAAAATGCTTCCTTTTCCAGAATTTCTCTCCAAAGTACCTAAAATGACAAAAGGAACGATTTAGGGCGATATTTGATCAAATAAATACGATTTAGGGCTTAAATGACCCCCGAAAAGCGGTACACTTTTCGCCTCATCAAATACCCTTACACTTGAGATTTGCTTGTCCTCAAGCAAATGCGCTTTTATTCTAATCAAAATACAAGTTAAGGGTCATTTAACGCTAATATAAAAGTAATTACAACAAATAATCGTTCTACTTTAATCATAATAAGAATGGAGATTACATACTAGCACCTCACAAGTAGTGTTTAGATACTCACATCTCTCAGGTGTCATAGAATTACATCTCATAAATGAAAATGGACAATATCTCTCACTATCTGTCATAGCAAATAGATTACCATAGGCTTGGGAAAGGATCGAAAACCTTCTCCACTAGGCGTAAGCACCTAAGATAAACTATCAAAGAGGACTTTACAAAAAGGGTTGTAATGAGGTGTAGGGATATGATAAACACGGTTTTGTTGGATAAGGAAGATTTTACTGGTGGTGAGTTAAAGATCTTGATTAATTACATGTACAATATGGCGTTGCTAAGCCAAGACTAGACTCGACTAACGCTAATCAAAAACTAATAAAACATAAAAATAAACATAAAAAGAAACGGGATGGTCGTCCGTATGTTTTTTCTACTTTTCTTTTTCTCTTTTTTTATTTTTCTTGATTTTTTTCGATTATTTATTTATTTATTTTTTATTTTTTATTTTTTTTGACATGCATTCTTGCCCTACCATCCAAAATAATACATCATAGGGGCCTCGGTTCTCCCCTTACACTTGAACTTTTACATCCTTTACAATTAACAATTCTAATGACTCGAATTAAGATAATCGAAACGCTTGAAGTACTTTTAAAATATTTAGCACAAATGGGGGTAATAATGTTGTTCTTCCCCATTACTCCGTTACACTAGTACTTTACCCATGAGTCCCAATCGTCCCAAAACAATATGTACAAGGATATGACTCGACTTAGCAACCATGTAATCAATTAGATAATTAACTAAGGGTTTAA
>LBNU01036254.1:4500-17961 GCA_014162995.1 Artemisia annua | reverse complement strand
GGGGGGGGGGGAAGTAGTCAATAACATGCTTTGACAATGTCAACTTGTCAACGGTAATTGTAGGCCATACATACAAAGACGAACCATTAAACTTTGGGCTCACTCCTTCCTACAGAATACAACCGCCATTAAAAGAATAACTCTCTATTACTTCTCCTAAAAATGGTGCTATTTTTCAGCATCTAATGTATCATTGACATCACATGCTTCTATGCTAGATCACCATTTAGTTCTTCACAAATCCTGAATATCTCAATATACTATATTACACCTTGCCTCCATCAGTAAAATTACCCACCCTGAAGTCAATAACTTTGCACGATATAGCATAACTATCAGAAAATTCGTCCCTGTTCAAATTCATATCTCAGCAAACTACATGTAATGTAACCACAAACTTCTAAGTCTCACTTTGAACAGAAAAAAGTACTCACAAGATATCAATACTATAAAGGTATGTATACTTCCTAGAGCCATACGAAAACAAAAGAATATTCTACAATAATAGTTCATACCACATTTGATGTTCTCCACCACTAGTCCAACCTTCAAAACAAATGGGCCAAATTGAACCATCACCTCTCCAACACCACGAAACATCAACCAAACCATCTTAATCACGATTATCAATCACAACTGTTCTATCATCTAAATCCAAAACTGAAACCCTAGATGACGTCATCTGAATCAACTATTCCTCTAAATAGTCTTCAATTTCATTATCATTATCACCAACTTTATTTTGATAAACACCAATTTCATGATTAGGAAAATACAGCATCACCTAAACCAATGTTGCCTAGTGAAATTATCTTCAACTAATTTTATAAAGGTATCAGCAAACCTAACCAGTTTTGATAATGTTAAAATCCGACAGTGGAGCAAGGTCGTGCCCCAAACAACAAGATAGAAAACACACACAGTTTCCCAGCCTATTTGCAAAATCGATGCAAGTCGAACAACCTTGTGAAGGTGTAACTTAATCATTTCAAGTAATTCATAGCTGATGGGCGATGGCTAAGAAATATCCCACCTAGTAATCAAGTGATGATCTTATAAATGTTTCAAACAAATAAAAAGACAAGAAACAATATTTTGTCTAACACACCTCCAAGTTTTAACAGATCTTTCTTATAATTATAACTTTCTTATAATTATCTTTCTTATAATTATAACTGATACCCAAACAACATGCTATAGCACTGCATTAACAACTTTGATTGATAGGTTACCTATGTAAAAAGTAAAGACTGCAAAAAAGCGAGCCAATGGTCATTGTAAACATTGGGCTCACTCCTCCCTACATAAACTACGCCAAAGGGCCTCCATTGCTTCTCCTAAACAACGGCATCTTTCAACATCTCAATTTAACATACCACACTTTGCTTTCATGGATAATATCATTAGTTCATTATTCACCCCTATGTCTATATCTTTTCTTTGCACGACATGAGGTAAGTCTTAGAAAATCGGTTACTATTAGAATGCATTACTTACTCACCAACTACATCAAAGCCTTAAGCCAATTTGGATTTAGATTCTAACAGGTCTGTTTGGCAGTAAGCATTTAGGAGCGTTTTGAAGCAACTACCGTTTAGTGTTTTGTACACAATGCTTGTTTGGCAATAAGCAACTAGCGGCCCTAATTTTTCTAAATGCTACTTGAAGGAGCATTTACTAGCAACTAGCGTTTACACTTAATAATTACAACCATACTTCTACGTTACCAAAATCTTTATCAAAACAACCAGCTACTGCGCTTCTGCTGCCACTGGTTGTCGCTACTGCTTCTTGCTATTTTCGCCAAACATACAATATGTACAACAACAACAACAACATACCCAATCCCGCCAGAATGTTATTATAAGATAGCATTCCTAAAAACTACGAAAACATAATAAACAACGACAACGCAGTAAAATCACCATTTACCACATTTGATGTTCACCGCCACTAGTCCAACCTTCGAAACAAATGGGACAAATCAACCCATCACCTCAACTTAACATATCACACTATGCTTTCATGGATAATGTCACTAGTTCATTATTCATCCCTATGTCACGAGATGAGGTAAGTCTTAGAAAATCGGTTACTATTAGAATGCATTACTCACCAAGTACATCAAAGCTTTTATCCACACATTTTTAAGGTTCTAACATGTTATTATAAGATAGCATTCCTAAAACTAGGAAAACATAATAAACAACGACAACGCAGTAAAATCAGCATTTACCACATTTGATGTTCACCGCCACTAGTCCAACCTTCGAAACAAATAGGACAAATCAAACCATCACCTCTCCCATCACCATTCACCACCACTCCATCATCCAAACCCGAAACCGAAACAGACGACACCCCATCTGACGTCACTTCACCCTCTTCTAATTCTTCTTCTTCTTCTTCAATATCATCAATCTCATCACCAAAACCATCAATTTCATCCTCAACATCAAAATCATAATCATCAGAATCAGTATCAATTTCCCCCTCTTCATAATCAGAATCAGAATCAGAGCCAGATTCATCATCATCAATGAGATGTAAATTTAGAGGTAAGATGATTGTGTTATCTTGTTGTTGATGTTGGGTTAAGGATTGATGGTGAGACATTGTTGTGGTGATAAGGATTTCGAGAAATGAATAGATTAGGAAGCAGATTAATAATGGGATGAAATCGAGCGTTAGTGATGATATTATTATCAACATTAAATTTTTCTTTGTGGGTTTTGCATTAGGATTACAATTAGGGTTTGAATAAAAATACCCCAATTGGATTACAATTAGTTAGGATTACAATTAGGGTTTTGCATTAGGATTACAATTAGTTAGGATTACAATTAGTTAGGATTAGTTAGGGTTTAGATTTTCGATTTTGGTTTGAATAAAAACC
Source organism: Artemisia annua (assembly GCA_014162995.1). Classification (NCBI taxonomy): domain Eukaryota; kingdom Viridiplantae; phylum Streptophyta; class Magnoliopsida; order Asterales; family Asteraceae; genus Artemisia; species Artemisia annua. Next base: position 15,065 of record LBNU01036254.1, on the reverse strand, counting down.
CCAATTGGATTATGTGTTTTTATGTTACTAGTTATAATGCCCGCGCACGCGCGTGTTTTTTTGAAAAAATTTTGAATGATATATTTTTATTTATTAAAAAACAAATAATTTAATTTTTATTTTGCTTGATTTATGATTTTTAATTGTAGTTTTTTATGATTAAAGATAATCATTTAAATCTTATCTATATTTTTTGTATTTATCTTCTACTTGTATAGTATATCAACAAAACGAATTTAAAAACTTATAAATTAAATAATAATTAACATATTACCCAATAACGAAATATTCTTTTTTTTTCAAAATGACAAAGTACCCACTAGGGGTTTTGTTTTATTATATAAGAGATGTTATTTTTACCACAACTTTTACAATCGGTCAAAAAGAATAAAGTCTAAATATATTTGAATTTTTAGTAAAGAAACAATTTATGGTGAGTTCGGTATGCTGCCTTCATGGTAGTAGTGGGCCCCTTAATCATGATAGATCAATTCCTTACTTTTTTGTGATGTATAAAGTATAGAATAAATTTATCATTCATTCAGATAATGGTGGGCCCCTCATCTTAAATAAATATCATATATCATTTTCATAGTTATAGTTTCATTCTCATAGAGAATAAACAAATTCAGTTCATTTTCTTCGTTAAGTGATACTCGAGAACGTGTTAGTCTTATTTTCTCAAGCGTTGTATATATGTTATGCACGTACTAAAATTGAATTTATTGGAAAAATGAAAAATGTAAGCTGTCGAGATACGTTTCCCCATTAATAAAATTCACGTTTAATATAAATAGATTTGAATTAGTTAAAAAAAAATATATATTTTTTCAAATACATTGTACCCAACTTTTAACCTATGATGCACCAAATATTACCATAGATGCACAAAAACCATATAGAAAGTACTTCGTACGAAACGAAATACCAAGAGCCAAAAATATCACGACACATGTTATTCTTGTCTCGTCTATGGGATACTCCCATATGGGTCTCCCAACACCGTTGGATTACATCAACGGATCTCATACAACCCTAAATGCATCCCTATAAATATACACGCATTTTTTTAGAAGGAAAAAAAATTCATACTCTCCATTTTACACACATTAAACTCTAGATGTATGTGAGTTTTACCTCAGCTTTAGATAAACAATCTTATTTTAGGGGTTTTTACCAAACAAGAGAAACCAAACATACAAGTAGCTTAATCTCACACCATAAACTTACACTAATCTTTGCTTAACCATACGTAAACATTAATAAGCATTATTTTTTTCTTCACGTTCGAAAGTGCAAAGACTTATAAGAGTGCATATGGTCATACTTATATATGTGAAATATAAGTGCAACTGCCTTGTTAAAAAAAATCACGTTTGTATAGACTCTGAACGAAGAAAAAAATTGTACGATCAACAAACTTGTTTTAATGTCATCCAGAAAACATGATTAATTAATTTTTTCAACTAAAATCATACTCGGTATGCTAGTATATTTGAAACACATAACTAAGGGCCCGTTTGGTATATGGGTTTTGGCTAAATGGAATGGAATGAAAGTAAAAAAAACATGTTTGTTTGTACTCATAAGTTTTTAAATTGGGACTTACACCCCCACTTGTGGGGTTCTAGAAAAACCATCATAGAGGCATGGATTTGACACTTAACTCGTGAGACCCATGACTCCCTCTCACATTCTATTTTTATTTTATTATTCAAACAATATTTTTAATTTAAATTTTATTTTAAAATCTATTTAATAAATATAATTTCTCTCTCATAAACCAAAATTCAAATTCAAATCCAAATCCAACCCCAGTTATAAACCAAACGGACCCTAAATATCAATGTGTTTGATAAAGCATCAAACTTGATGCTTTTTCACCGAGTATTGATCTACTCTTGAAATCAAATGTGGGCAAACATTAACTTCTTGGGACTCTTGTGTTTGGAACATTCTTGATATCATTTTGAACTAGGACGACCGATTGGTTTGACAATTCTTGTATACTAGTACATCTCGACTGATGTGTTTAGTTAATATAGTTAGCTAGTCAACATTTTGTCAAAACTTTTGACAAGAACATGTCCTCGTCAAATGTAAAACCACATCACCGGCTTCTTTTAATTACTCTATAACTGTTAATTAAACACATTTGTTAACTGGATCAGGGAAGGAGCCAGGACTAAATATGACTGGGTGCATAAAAAAAATTGAACACTAATACTAGAAACATATTTCAATGGACCGGGTGCATTTAAGATGACTTTAAGAAAACTCGATATTTTTTTCAAAAATTAACACTACATTGAAAAAATCCATAGGGTGCCCGGGCACCCGCGGGAACCCCTAGCTCCGTCCCTGAACTGGACAACATTTAGGTCAAAACTTTTGGCGAGGACATGTCCTTGTCAAAAGTTTGGTGGGAAAAGTTAGAGGGAAATAAATTTAATAAATGAAGAAGTGAATAAAAATCAAACTTTTGGGTAGGACATGTCAATCGCCAAAGGATTTGGTCAAAATTTTCTTCTCTTTTCGCCAAAGTCAAAGACCGGAAGTCGAGTTTTTTGTCAACAAGGACATATGTCATCGCCAAAACCTTTTTCGCACGTTCTACTTTTTCTTGTAGTGCGTGAGCTCATGTGGATATATACATACCCATGTATATGACTTTCTAGTATATTTTACTATCCACAAGCAAGGGCTTATCAACAAGAATAAGGGTTAATTCTTGATATGGACCAGTAGCCCAACTTGTTAATATTTTCTAAACCAGAATCTACAAAATTCTCAAAATAGCCATGGATTACTTTGGGTCTGGGCTACCATAGTTAAAATCATGACATGTGTCATGTTTTGTCTTATTATGTATACATATATACCCTCTTCTTGGAATTAGGTTACCCACTTCACTTTGGGCTACCTTAGTATTGGGCTACCCACTTCATCTTCTCCGGCCAACACCTCCCAACTTCAAACCCAGAATCCGGCGACCCTTCCGGCGACCACCACCATCAACCCCCGACCACCACCACCACCAAAATCATATAATAACAGATCTATCATCTACAACACAATATAAACAACAAATGATTGATTGATTCATCTTCAACACAAAAATAAATCTCACCACCCTACTCGACCCAAAATCCACATCTGTTATTAAAAAAAAAAAAAAAAAAAAAAAAAAAAAAAAAAAAGGTCCGGTTAACTCACAAACAAAACTCACAACTCAAAACAAATCTATAGAAAAAAAAATAGATCTAAAAAAAACCCACCACTCAAAACAGATCCAGTCGATCTAATTATCAAAAACCCAGATCTGTTATGCAATCCAAAAAAAACACGAATCTTTAAGGTCAAATAATAGATCCATCATCTAAAACAATAGATCTGATCAACTTTTATGTAATCCTTTTCGTTCGGGTCATACAAAACGGAAAAAACAAACATAAACAAACCTACCCGAGAAAGGTGGTGGTGGTTACAGTGTAGCGGCGATGGTGGTGGTTACAGGTGGTGACGGCGACGGTGTTAGATGGGAGGGAGAGAGAAAATGAGATTTAGAAGAAGAGGATAAATATGTACCAGTAATAATGAACTCGGATTCTAATGACCAAAGATATATGCTTATAACTTAATTTAATTTAAAGGGAATTAAATAGATAATGTTTGCATATGTGCTCCAAATCCATTTTCTTCGAAGACGATGCAAATATGTTCAAGAGTTTATGTTTAAATTTAGATACATAATTCTATTTGCTTTGAAGTGTTTTATGTTATTCTCATTAAAACAACAAGTAGTAGAAGAAACAAACTGAAAACACTTCGTTAATAATGATGAAAAATATGTTGAAACTTTTTGGGCATTGTCTAGGGACAAAATGAGGAAGGTGGGGGTTGGTTAGTGTTAGATGGGAGGGAGAGAGAAGGAGGTGGTGGGTGGGTTGGTATAGATGTTATAACAAATGAATAAGAGGTTATATATGTAATTTACCACAAGACATGCTAATGATTAAATTACACGTTTAACGCTTTAACTATGGTAGCCCAGGTTCAAGGTAGCCCATGGCTAATTTGAGAATTTTAAAGATTCCAGTCCAAAAAATCTCACTCTTTGGGCTACTGGTCCATATCAAGAATTAACCCCAAGAATAATACATGCATTCAGGAGAATATGTACTAAGACAGACGATATATGTACTAACCCAAGGTCCCAAGTACAGATCGAGTGACAATGTAAACACAAAACATAGAAAATACAACTTTAAGTGCAAAAGTACATAAAAGAGAACCATATATAATATATATAGAATGCAAAATAACAAATATTACAAACAAGAAATTTGCAAATTCATCAAGGTGTCGTTCAAACAAATCCATACTTGCCTTGAAGGCATCGGTCTGTCGTCCCAAGGCCTCGGCCTGTTTTTCCAATGCTTCAACTCGTTCCACTGCTTCAGCCTGGCATTCCAATGCATTGGCTTGGCCGCCGTCCAATGCTATATCATCACACCGTTTCAATAAATTAATGTGCCGTCCACGTACATCAGCAAGCCGTTTCAATGCATCATCCTGTCGTTTCAATGCATCAGTCTGTTGTCGCGATACATAGAGTTCGAATGCCCTAGAACCCTTTTTCGTGAAAGGAAAGCGTATAGTGGATATCTGCATGAATATATTTAAGCAATTTTGATAACCAAAAGGAGATTACACGACACTTATAAAAAGGCTTTTATATTGTGCGTATTAATAAAGAGATTTATTACCTTCTGATCAGCAACAACATTTCTAAGCCGGCTTAGCCGAGTACAATAAAGCAGTTTAACATCCTTCATGGTGCATGATTTCCTGCATGTAGGGCACTGATGTAACAATTGGGATTAAGAAGAAAGTCACTAAAATGAGAAAAGTCAAAACTGAATGAAAAACTTGTTTTTTAGTCAAAAACTATAGCTGACTGTGGACATACATACCTTCTGAGAGAAACTTCGACCTTCTATTTGAAAAAACATCTTCATACATGACAGTCCGAATATATGACCACAAGGAAGATAACTACAGCAATAGAGACACAGTCAGTTAAACATGTAAACAAATGTATGTCCATAATATATATTTGTTCGAAAAAACATGTTCATACATGACAGTCCGAATATATGACCACAAGAAAGATAGTAGAGACACTGTCAGTTAAACATGTAAACAAATGTATGCTTATGAACAATAATTATGAAATAAAATAACTGTCTTTATATCTCGTGTATGCAAATATGCAATTACTGCTAAAATTTTACTTCCCATGAGGCCGAGACTATGATTTATTAACTAACATAGAAAGAAAGTACATTTGCCTCATTCATTCTTAAACTTCTAAATTTCTGATAATCAAACTGATGCCACAAAACTTGGTATGAATGCATCAACCAAAACTATATACAAATATAAGTGCATTTAAAAGAATAGCACTGATAAAGTGATAAACAATGTGCATTGGGTAGATAATAAAGGAAGTAGCAACCTCAATGTTTTGATTGACTGATCTAAAATTGAAAGCAAATGAGGCAAACATCAACTTCATGTTCTTCTATAAAAAGATTTGATTCTACTTATCAAAGCTAATTGTTCAAGTGTTTTGGTCAGTAGAGAGTAGGTCATAATTTCTGAAATCTTAAGCTAAATTTCAACTACTTTTTCGACTATAAAAAATCAAAGCTTGAACTTTCTTCCAGTAAAAAAAAGATTTCCAATTTCTGAGCAAAGAAAGCTTAAAATAGACACATACCTATCTCAGTGGTCCATTTTGGTAATTAATTTTTATTAATCTGTTTCGGTTATCACACTATACAATAAGATTACAATAACATGTCATAAGTTATGTAATAAGAAAGTTGTAAATATTATGTACTTTGTACCAAAAGACTTGTCGTCTTTCATATATCCATGATTCCACATCAACAGGGGCAGCTTCAAGTCTTATGAGGCCTAAAGGGTGCTTTTTATTTGGGGGCTTGATGACTTATGATACTCTATAACATNATATATTTGTTCGAAAAAACATGTTCATACATGACAGTCCGAATATATGACCACAAGAAAGATAGTAGAGACACTGTCAGTTAAACATGTAAACAAATGTATGCTTATGAACAATAATTATGAAATAAAATAACTGTCTTTATATCTCGTGTATGCAAATATGCAATTACTGCTAAAACTTTACTTCCCATGAGGCCGTGACTATGATTTATTAACTAACATAGAAAGAAAGTACATTTGCCTCATTCATTCTTAAACTTCTAAATTTCTGATAATCAAACTGATGCCACAAAACTTGGTATGAATGCATCAACCAAAACTATATACAAATATAAGTGCATTTAAAAGAATAGCACTGATAAAGTGATAAACAATGTGCATTGGGTAGATAATAAAGGAAGTAGCAACCTCAATGTTTTGATTGACTGATCTAAAATTGAAAGCAAATGAGGCAAACATCAACTTCATGTTCTTCTATAAAAAGATTTGATTCTACTTATCAAAGCTAATTGTTCAAGTGTTTTGGTCAGTAGAGAGTAGGTCATAATTTCTGAAATCTTAAGCTAAATTTCAACTACTTTTTCGACTATAAAAAATCAAAGCTTGAACTTTCTTCCAGTAAAAAAAAGATTTCCAATTTCTGAGCAAAGAAAGCTTAAAATAGACACATACCTATCTCAGTGGTCCATTTTGGTAATTAATTTTTATTAATCTGTTTCGGTTATCACACTATACAATAAGATTACAATAACATGTCATAAGTTATGTAATAAGAAAGTTGTAAATATGATGTACTTTGTACCAAAAGACTTGTCGTCTTTCATATATCCATGATTCCACATCAACAGGGGCGGCTTCAAGTCTTATGAGGTCTAAAGGGAGCTTTTTATTTGGGGGCTTGATGACTTATGATACTCTATGACATTATAAAAATTGAAATACTTATCCCGAAATTATCTTTCAAACTATTTCAAATCCCGAAATAATATGTTGAGATTTAGTGGATTTTCATGCAAACTTTCTTTGTTAACTAACTTTTCGTTATAAAATGAACTTTTTAAAATTTTCAGCCATTGCTTTAGTGGCCTTAAGGTAGAACACGGCTTGGACGTCCAAGAGACATATCTAAAATAAATATTGTAACTTATTACACATTAGACGCTATAACCTGTTACACAGATTGACGGTTAAACAAAGAATAAATGAATAATTACCAAAACATCTAAAAAGGATGTGCTTACCAAAACGAGCCGCTAACAAAAAGTAGATCACAATAACCCTAAAAAAGAATTAACAGAGTAATGTTATACCAAATTTGATGACTTCCATCATGACTCAAAGCATCAAAGCAGATACGGCAGTAACGACGTTGGTCTCTAATAAACTCCTTCATCTTCTTCTTTTTCTTCTTCTTCTTGTCACGATCAATGACCACAACTCCATGAACAACATTGAAATTGTCACTAATCCAACATGTAACCCTTGGTAAACTCACTTCGTAATCATAATCATAATTATCATCTTTTACTTTTATTTCACATTCCAACTCCATATCTTTGACACCTTCATCTTCTTTGATTGATTCATGAATTGATAACTCTTTGAATTTAAGGTTTACAGGATCTTCCATATTACTAGGACTAGGGTTTGTTACGGAATTTTGGTTCTTTTAAAGTGAGTAATTTACAAGAATGGCTCTTTATGTTTTATAAAACGATTATTTTGGTTCTTTTTTATTATGAAACTACATTACTAGTCCTTTTATTAAGGCGGCATTTTTCAGCACGACATGAAACACGAATCGGTCGACACGAAAGCAGATGTGTTATGGTTTGATCTAAATGGGTTTTGGGTCGTGTTCAAGTTGACCCACCAACACCGTTTATTAAGCACGACGTGTTCCGGTTGGGGATAGGTTAAATGGGTTGACTCGCGAACGTGCATGTTTAAGAAGTTTTTTTTTTTTCAAAAAATAAAATAACACATAGATTATATTTGGTTATACTGGTTAAGTGGGTTAAAATGATCGACCCACCAACTTGATTATATTGAACATTGGGTTAAACGGATTGATCCGTTAATCTTGTTTGTTTGTTTAACAGATGAAAATTTTGTTTAACCACTACCCATCTAATTAAGCAAGGCAAGTAGGTCTTGTTAAGATTATGTGTAAACGATTTAGGGTTGACACGACTCACTCAATTAGTCATGCAAATCGTGTTTGAGTTATGGTTCTCTCAGGGCGGCCCATAGATTGCTAGGTTATGTTCCATTAAACCAATAAGCGACAAGATAACTAATTAGTGCTTGAAAATTAAGTCATTGTTGTGAAAAAGAATAGAGGGAATGATAATATTCTTCAATTGATTATTAAATAGAAGATTTACAAAGAGTATATATAGACAAACATTAGGGCAAAACCCTAATAGCTAACATGGGCCGTGGGCCTATTATGGGCTATATAGACATCCACTTATAATTATTCATAACACTCCCTCTTGGATGTCCATATTGTTAATACGNTGTGAAAAAGAATAGAGGGAATGATAATATTCTTCAATTGATTATTAAATAGAAGATTTACAAAGAGTATATATAGACAAACATTAGGGCAAAACCCTAATAGCTAACATGGGCCGTGGGCCTATTATGGGCTATATAGACATCCACTTATAATTATTCATAACACTCCCTCTTGGATGTCCATATTGTTAATACGCTTAGAAAATGCTGCCTCATTAAAAACCTTGTCAGGAAAACCCAGTGGGACAAAACCATGACTAAGGGAAAAAGAGTGCAGCGCGTATTATCTCCCTCTGATGACTACATCACTTGAGCTCTTTGAGTAGGTGCATTCCAATGTTGTGGTTCAATGTCCTAAATCTTGAGGTAGAAGCGCTTTGGTAAATAGATCCGCCAAATTGTCACTTGAATGAACTTGTTGAACAATAATATCACCGTTCTTTTGTAAGTCATGATTGGAAAAGAACTTTGGCAAAATATGTTTCGTCTTGACGCCTTTGATGTGACCTTCCTTGAATTAAGCAATGCATGCAACATTATCTTCATGCAAAACTGTTGGGTGCCTCCTTCCCAGAATTTCTAAATGGTTGGATGAACTATCCGCTATTGTTTGCTTTGCCAAACGCCATGAAATTTCACTACCGTCACTCGTGAGTATGTATCCACTTTAAGACCGACCATTGTTCGGACCAGACATATATCCTGCATTAGTAAAACCAACTAAACTTGTTTTGATGGGTTAGTAAAATATAAACCCACATTTTTGTACCTTAAAGATATCGAAACATTTACATTATTCCATTCCATTGATTTGTTCAATTTGATCAATTAGTATTCTCGAGAATTTTAAATCATAACACATGATTTATGCATTCTATATTCCTTAAGGAATGTCAACATCAAACGAGCACTTGTATTATTATGTTAGACGCATACTTATTTCTTATATTGTCAGAATTATACAATATTAAACTATATTATTGGATCCACTACATGTAAACATGTATCTCCATGATCATTTGCATGTCTTTACGAAAGTATTGCGTGCCATTAGTTATGCCTTATATACCAAAAGTCCAATCCTTTAATTTCACTTTATCATAAAGATCAATGCATATCCAATAATTTTACACATTCATATATACGGACTTTAAGTCCCATTAACCATGTCTCTTCACAAGAGACTTTACTCTTTCATTTCTTCTTTGCGTCTTTACATCTTTTGGCCATTCATTGATACATCTGCACTTCCTGCAGGCATTCTTCCATGATCCTCACCATGATTATAGCGCTATCTTATTTATTTACATAATCATTATCATGCATATTATTTTATACAATATCTCCATCGACGTCGATTCATTTATATTTTTGATTCCACACTTTACTAGACATTTCAATATACGCATCATTTACTGAGATCTCATAGTTTTTCACGTACCCGAGGTTTTCAAGAACCTTCATGTCTAGTGTCTCTTTAAGAGACTATGGGGTCTTTATTACCTCGATTTGACCATCTTGATTTTCTTGCTCCATTTTATTTATTCATTCTAGGAATTTTATTTGGAATCTATCATGCTGCAGCCATGCCATAGACTTATGAGCTCATAAGCTCATTTCAGCTTATTTTTAAGTTCTTAAATCTTTTGTCTTTATTAAACTTTAATATTTACAGTAGTTTAATAGTTTTGTAAAAGAAAAACCACAAAAAGAAATAAAAAATAGAATTAGTGCTTATTAGGTCTTATTAGCTTAAACCATTTGCTTATTTTTATTAACAACATAGCTTTTTTATATTTTTCTTAGGTCCCTGTATTTATTTAGTAATTATATAAAAAGTTTCAGATTTTTCTTTGTTCATTTAGTATTTATTAAAAATCAAAATAGTTTAAATAGTTTTAGTAAAATAATAATAAATAAATTAGTTTTACTATTAAATTTTAATCTAGGATAAGTTTTTATAATTTTTATAAGTTTTATAAGTTTATAAGAATCTGTAAAAA
>LBNU01036253.1:0-21339 GCA_014162995.1 Artemisia annua | reverse complement strand
GTATGTCAGTGAAAGCCCTTTCGGGGGCATCCGATTGGGAACGGCCTTGGTAAAGATTAGAGAAAGTCTTCACACTATGCTGTTGACGATCTCGAAGTCCAAACTTGTAAGTGCAGGTATGTTTATTACTAACCATGTTTTATGCAGCTCAACATACCCAACTTACCATGTTCACCACCATCACTCAAAGTTCCACATGCTCATACCAACATCTACAAGGAGTCGTCAGAGCTTTTCAACCATGAAGATCTACTCAACAAAGGTGTATGGACATGTTGGAAAGGCGTAATCCCAACAAAGACAAAGAAGTCAACAATTGATGCAGATTGCTGAAAAGATGCAGATTCATCATCTCATGCTTACACTTCAACATCATAACTCAAGATATCATGATCAAAGAATGGGCTACGACTATGCTTCCTCAAACTCTGATGCAGAATATCATGATCATGAAAAGTGTAAGCATGACATCACAAAGACTATCACTACATCACAAAGAGACACATACACTCAAAGATGACTTGAAGCTAATTATATGGATGAAGAGCGAAGGCAAAGTCAATAGATCATCATATACAACAAGGAAGTCATATTGAGTCGTACATCTATGAAGAATCAATGACTACGAGCTACAAAAGAATCTTCAAAGATCTCAATGCAAGAATTCAAGAATAAAGAACAAAAGGGTGACCTCTCTTAGGGGGAGATTGTTAGGAATACGATTTTTGGATAAGAAAGATTCGGTCACCCATAAGAAAGATTCGGTCACCCCAGATATGATTAAGCATTGTTTAGCTCGTAGTAGTTACATTAGTTAGTTATACGTAGTTTAGAAGTAGATTAGTTCAGGGAAGAAGGACGGGTCTTTACCCACTGTATACCTGATCCGCAGCCCAAGTGGCACACCCTAGTGGCAAAACCCATGTATATAAACCCCTCTCCATCCTTGGAGAGGGCAAGCCTTCTCTCATAATCTCATTTTCTTTTTTTTTGGTTTTCTCTCAAGGCTTCACCTCTTTCTCTCTCTAACTTTCTCTCTCTACATTTCTTTCTTTTCTTCCTTATATGTAACGAACCAAAACCACAAGTATGAGCGTGTTTGTGATGTTATCTAGTGTTCTACAGCTGACGATCATACATTGCATGTTTCTCATGCTGTTGCAGATAAGCATAGAGTTGCTCATAGTTGGTGTTTCTGAGTCCTTTGTTTAACTTCACAGCTGTGACAAACCGATCCCATTCTGGTGACATGTTATTGACGAACTTTGAGTTGAGTTGGATGTTGGGCATTGTCATTCTGATCATTCTCATATCATTCACAAGCTTGTGGAATCTGACATAGTAATCATTGATGCTTTCACCAGGGTTCATCTTAAACTGCTCGAATTCATCGTACAATTGAGACTCACGATCTTCCTTTGTTAGTTCTGAACCAGCTAGCAACATTTTGACGTTGTCCCAAATGGCTTTGGCATCAGTGTTGAAGTTAATCAGCTTGTAGATGTCCTTCGGCAGCTCTTGTACCACAATGTTTGAAGCTCGAATGTCAGCATCAGATCGTTTCTTTTCCGCTTCATTTAGATCATTGTATGTACGAGGTCTGTCAATTCCAAAGGTGACAGTCCCATCATCACCAGTGGAGATAACATCTCTAGTAGTACCCATTTGAAATGGCCCTTCATCAATTGATCTCAGAATGTTCTCCCTATTTTCTTTGCCTTGACAATACAAACGAATTCTTTGTGACCAAGACTCATAGTCAGTTCTGTCTAGCATTGGAGGTCGAGTGTCAGACCCAGCAGCTTGGATGTCATCAATAGATGTTGCATTAGTCATGATGACAAGGTCTTAGACGGGATTTTACAACACACGTGACTTAAACCGAGAAATCGATTCTTTCCCGGGATTTTACTAAAGTCAACCAGGAAAACCGCTAAGTTAAACAAACCGCTGATACAGTAACCGCTGACAAGTAACCGCTGACAGAGAAAAACGCTGACAACACTAACCGCTGCAATATTAATCGCTAGAATAGTAACCGCTGATTATTAAACCGCTGGCAATAGTAACCGCTGACAGAGTAACCGCTAGTAAAGTAACCGCTGGAGGGTAAACCGCTGGAAGGTAACCGCTAAAACAGTACAAAGTACAGCGTTATGTTCGCTGACCAGATGTACTAACCGCTAGTACTTAACCGCTGAAACCCAAACTAACTGCTGCGAAGAACACCTTAACGTAGAGCAAACTGCTGGCAAAAAAAAGTTCCAAAACCACTCGTATACTTCACAGACGTTAGATTTAGCCCAACCAACTGATAAACTAGATGAATCTAACCCCTCTAATCCTAGAAGTACAAGAAAGAACACCAGAATCACCACGAACAAGCTCAAAATAAGTAAAAACCACCCTAAACTAATAAAAACCAAAACAAACCATACACCACAAGTCCTACAATCCCTAGGATGTAACCATGGCTCTGATACCAATTGTAGGATACTAAATAAGCTCACAAACACGCAATCTAACTTGTGCGTTTGCGTCGTTGGCATTAAGAAAGCAAAGAAGAGATGCTAGAGAAGAAAGTTAGAGAAAGAAAGAGGGTGAAGCCCTTAGAGAGAAAAACCAAAAAAAAAAAAAAGAAATAGATCATGAGAAGGCTTACCCTCTCCAAGGATGGAGAGGGTATTTATATGTACATGGGTTTTTGCCACTTGGGCTGCGGATCAGGTATACAGTGGGTAAAGACCCGTCCTTCTTCCTCGAATACTAACTACTTCTATTCTACGTTTTACTAACTATTGTAACTACTACGAGCTAAACAATGCTTAATCATATCTGGGGTGACCGAATCTTTCTTATACAAAAATCGTATTCCTAACAAACCCAACACCGAAACACAATCACAACCTCAACCATTTCATCTTATATTTCTTTCTTTCCTGTCCCCTCTCGACACCATAGAAACAAACACAACACTTGCATTTCACATTTTCACTCTTCCTCTTTTTCTTTCTTTTGTTCGACCAGACACCAAAAGAACCCAAGACCCTCACACTCTCTTGTCACCTCAAAACTCCCATCTTGTTTCCCAAACACTCGACACAACCCAACACACCTACACTTTCTCCTTCCTCTTTGCGTACACAACTCACCCAAGCCACTCTAGTTTTCCTAATCTATAACATAAACAATTATTAACACCTTACCATTTTTCTAAACCTCTTTACCCAAAGGTTTCTATGTTCCAATTACACAAACATAGAATCCACTTTAGTACTAAGCTCACATGTCTCCTCTAAGATCCCTACCTAGCCATAAACAAATCCAAACAAGTCCTTCCTTTGTTCCCCTCGATGTGACCCATCAAAAGCATGCTCGAAACCCTCTCTTAAAATATTCACAAGCCATCTTTGATTCCTTCTATAAATACCCTCGGCCATACTTCTCAAATCTCACCACACTTCTAAAAATCTCAAACACTCAAATATCACAAACATTTTTCCTTTTCCTTTCTTGCTACTGTCGAACAAGAGGTTTTCACAAAAGTCTTTAGGTCATACTTCTAAGAATTGGGTTATAAGATAGGAACATGGGTCATTGTTTCGCAAGGATACCAAGTTTGATCGTCCCTTGTTCTTGTCTTTCTCGTACACTCGATCTCTTCACCACCTTAAGGTGTTGTAAGTCGAATACTCCCTTTTCAATTCTTTCTATTCGCACTTTTTATTTTTCATGCATAGCATACATCACATATCTCTTAAAACACTTAAAAACTATATATAACACAAATATCCAAAAACACTTCAACACCCTTAGAAAGGGCCTCGTATTTTCTAAATTTTACGTACAACATTTATATATTTTTCGACAACTTGTTTCTTTGTACTAAACTAAACCAAGATAGCCAAACATGCAAGATTTATTATGTCGAACACTACACTAAATAGATCCAATCCTAAGCACAGTCGAACGTTTTCTATAAGATTTTAAAATATGTTTTTGGGCCTATTGGGCTAACAAGCCCATCTAAATTCATATATATATTTTCGCAAAACTGAAATAAAAACCGAAAGGCTTACAAAATAAAAACTGACTTACGTAATTTTTTATAAGATAAAAATGATAACTTTTGTGAAAATAAAAGTTAACTTTTCAAAAACTAAAGTTTGGACTGGATTTGCAAAATATTTCGTAAAAGGGTCGAAAGCGTAAAAACTGTCACATATGTATACCGAAACTGAAAATAAAGTTTTGGATGAAAGTTAAGGGTAAAAACTGTAATTAAGTGAAACTTGTTGTAAAAAGTGTAAAAGTGAAGTTTTGGATTAAAAAGGTAACTATTTTTAATAAAAGGATATAAAGTGTAACTTTTGTAAAGTAATGGGTAAAACTTGACATAAGCATTTTAACTTTGAAACAATTTATTTTACTTTTATTATAACCACTTTATTATAACTAAAAATATTTAAAATAAATATTTTTAAACAACAATGAACCACTAAACGTAAATCGATAACGTTTTCGTGCTAATAGTATAAATAACTTATTATGTTATTTTTTCTAACTTGAAACATTTTAAGACACATAAAGTCGGTATCACCGTACTCGAAGAATCTCACACGTCATTCACACATCGAATCCGAATCATCAATAATAAACTAAATATATCACATTAATTTAGGTCGCAAGTCGGAGGCTATTCACTGCTATTTCATAGCTACCCGTTGAATTTCACTTGAACATTAACTGGAAACTACTTTACTGAGGTGAGTTTATAGTCCCAGTTTTTAAACTGTTTTCTAAACCCCGTGGGGAGATACATGCGATAAACCGAGCACAAGTATTTTTAGTATGCTATTATTTCCTGATTTCCTGATATTGCCTAAGTTACCTTATGCTAAAAGTCCCTCTTTCACGAACTTTAATCACTTGCGAGTGAGCGCGAAATATAGTTAATAGATCTATTGGGACCGACAACCCACCTAAGGCAATTCAGATTTGTTGTCAGGAGGTGAGCTATATTCGTACTTTTGGGAAAATCTAGCTTAGCTTTCCCCTGAGGGCCCTTCGTCATCTACATCCTTCGTGGTGTGGATGATTGCGACATGACTGTTAAGGCTTGTGTATCGTGAACCTTAGGAGCAATATCATATGTGTAGATTAATTTTAATACATACTTACTACTGAGCTAACCCGTGAGCTTACTGATTTCAAAACTGTTAACTTGTGTTCAAACTATTACTTAAACTAAACTACTATAGATTCACTCAACATTTGTGTTGACTTTTTAGCATGTTTATCTTAGGAAATTAGCGGCATGGTGGCACGGAGCTGGCAAAAGGGCACAGGACCTCCCTTTTTATCTTAAATAAACTTATCATTCTTTTCAAACTCATCACTTCTTTTGAAGCATTTTACTTTATAGAAGAATGTTTTGTAACTCTGTATATTGAGTTTCATTGAATGATATAAAATCTATCTTTTGAACTGTTTACAATAAGTTTGACTGTGATCAATACGTAATTACCCCGAATAAGTCTTTTGCTGTGCTAAAAAATTTTCAGGATGTTACAGATTACAACCCTAATAATTACTAGTAATTCCATAAAACTTAGATAAATCAAACTATTTAATACTTTTCTAATAATTAATAATCCCACGACCATATAAAAAAGCGAGAATTGCATATATACCAATTAAAACTTAAATATTTGCATTTTTCAAAAATACAAGTTTTCAATGCATAATTGTGACAACTGGTAATTTTGGGTCCTTTCTATTAATATATTTTATCTATTTTATGCGTGAGTCGTGAGTATCCCTGGTATCCTAGTAAGTACCACTGCGTGTCTTGGCACAACAAGTAGTGAAAACGTGAAAATATGGAAAATAAATGAATAAAAATAAAGATTATACGTATTTATAATCAAAGTTCACGTAGACACGAATATGAAACCAATGGAAATAATCCCGGGCACCCGAGAAGTATTTACAGCAAATACTTTGGTCCCCGAGGGAGTGATAGGGTTTGCTACTTGTCCCCTTTGCACCCACACCCCTATAAATACCCACACTTATAATCCTTTAGGGTTATTTTTCCCTGCTCTCTCTCTCTCTACGCTGACAAACACACCCTCCCACACTCTCTTTCTTCTCCGGTCAGTTTTCCGGCCACATCTCCTCCNAATTGGTTCCCACATTTAGCTAATAATGTTATCTTCTACGTTCAAGGATTCGGCATAATAGCCGGGACTTTGAATATTGAGGACAATATTCAATTCTAAGTGTGGGGGAGGGAAGTCTAGCGAATTTGATCTCATATTTTACTTCTAGTGCCCTAATTCCCCCATTTTGGCCAAATTTTTTTTATTAGTGTGAGTGCTTTGCACTAACACAACAAATGGTTATCAGTCCACCATGTCTAAAACACATAAGGACTGGCTAATCCAGGAGCAAACGGCTCTTGGTAAAGATATCTCAAATCCGTTTACGGCTTACAATTTGCCAAAAATTGTATTGTATTCGACTCACCATATCTTTAATAGTGAAGAGTTGGCTAGCCCACAAGGTTATGGCTTGTGGTAAAGGCAGTGAAAAACCATAATTGTTAATCAACTCACCAAGATGATGACTGAATTCCATCAAAGAGTTGGCTAGTCCAGAAGCAAACGGCTTCTGGTAAAGACAAATCAAATCTGTTGAAAGCTGGTGGTTTGCTCAAAATCATATGGTTATCGATGTACCATGGTTCTTACTTGAACTGAAACATTTGGCTACTCCAGAAGTGATGGCTTTTGGTAAAGAGATTTAAAATCCATTAAATTTTCATAAAGGAT
Organism: Artemisia annua; assembly: GCA_014162995.1. Taxonomy (NCBI): domain Eukaryota; kingdom Viridiplantae; phylum Streptophyta; class Magnoliopsida; order Asterales; family Asteraceae; genus Artemisia; species Artemisia annua. Next base: position 14,503 of record LBNU01036253.1, on the reverse strand, counting down.
TGTTAGGGACTAGCAATAGTTTAGTGTGGGGGATTGATGAGTGCTCAAACACTCATCATTTTTATCGTATCTGAACTGCCAAAACATCGAAAAACACTAAAAAATGCATCAAAATGCAGAAAATATCCAAGGATCGTGTTTTATATGTCTCAAATCCAAAATATTTAAAAACAGATGAAAAACGAACAAAGTTTGCATAATTGGCAGTTTCAGTCCCCCAACTTTCAAAACTTGACAAAATCTGTCCCTGAGCAATTATTTTAAAGAAAAGTCAACCAAAGTCCTTTGAAAGTCAAAAGTTATCAAAAATGATCATTGGGTGAAAAGTTTTGAGAAATTGCAAGTTTGATCCCTTAACTTTGCAAATTGGCAAAATTAGTCCCCGGATGATTTTATTTTGGAAAATGAACAACAAAGATCTTTGTGGAATCAAGAAGTGGCAATAATGGTCCTTGAAGAAAGTTTGGAATTATTGGCAGTTTGGATCCCTCAAAATTCAGGAGTTGGCAAAATTGGTCCTTGGGTTAAATTCTACTCTAACCAAATAGACCCTTGTGTTATTTATTAACCCAAAACTTAACCAACCCAACACCTTATAACTCCCACCAGCCCAACTCCTACCTGTGGCCCAACACTTTCCCAGGCCCAATCCCACTTACATAAAACATTCACCCCGTTTTTTATTAACCCCTCTTTACCCCCACCAGTTAAACACAAACCATGGTTATCCCTTCCCTCCCACACGTGAGTCTGCTATTTCTACTAACTTCTCATCATCACCATCCTGCCACACTCAAACCCTCCTCCTAGCTACTCATAACAATCACCCCAGTCCATAGGTTTATCACTGGCACAAGTTATATAGGCTATAAGCCAAACTCCAGTTTTGGCGCCAAAATCATCCAAGGGCCAAGATTGAATTCTATTCATCCTATGGCTGGTATTATTGCTGGAAAAAGATAAAGGGACCTCAAAACCCTAATTTTCACCTATATAAAGGGTCATTGTAGCAAAAGAGAGGAGAAGTAGTTTTTAGCTAAGTTTTTAATGTCAAATTTTTTTTAATGTATGTTTCCTAGTGTAATTGTTCTTTTCAGTGTAATCTTTATCTCATTTCAGTGTAACCTTGAAGTCTTTTAATAAAAATACTCAGTTTCAATCTCAATCCAAGTTTTCTACATTTTGAGCAAATTTCTCATGTTGGTTTAAAAGTTGTTAAAGTGTTATTTCCAAGTTCATTTAAGTTCATTTAGGTAAGTTAGGAGCTTTTACAAGCTCAGAAACTATTTAAACAAAGTTTAGTCAAAAATTCTAAAAAAATACAAAAAATTAGTGAGAAATAAAAATTCATAGTTAGGAGGCTTTCCTCAAAATCTTTCCAAAGGGTCTTACTAAAAGGAATTGATCCTAACAACGATTGTTTAATAGAGGCCACACATGCACACAATTCATCAAACCTATCAAACTTTACACCCATCTCCTCTTGTATATACATAAGATCACTTAAAAATTCATTGGAACAACAAGAAGCAAATCTAACCGAATAAACTAATTGTTCCTCTATCGTTAGTGATCTAAATGGAATTTCATCCGCCATGATGACAAATGAAAATGGTTTTACAAACAAAGGGCACAAGAAAAAAGATAGACTACAAGAAAGCTACTAAAAAGAAAATAAAAATCTCACTAGATAGGAATCTAATGAGTAGACCTAATAAAATTAAATTTAACCTAAACAATAACTATTCCCCGGCAACGGCGCCAAAAACCTGATGCGTAGGGATTGCTTACGCACTTTGTTTTACCTCTCAAGGGATCTCAAGAGGCTTACAATCCCCACCAGGAAGTGTACCTGACCGATGTAGTATAGTGTAGTGGCAAGTACCGGGGGATTGATCGTTCTCTCACAGGGAATAGTGTTCGTTAGGTTAAAGACTACTCTAATTAAGGTCTAAGGGTGGAGGATGATTATTTTTGTATTTTTATGTTTTTTTAAAGCAGTAAAATCTCGTTTTTGAAGGAGTGGGCGAAATTAGTTGCTAGTCAACTAACCCAAGTTATCTACTTACGCAATTAATTTAAATTTGAGAAAACAATGGTGGGAAAGTAGTGTTTACTTAGATGTCATTACTCCCTAACTATCTTTTACCATGTAATTAGTATGTTGAGTTTGCGTGGATGACGGGTGTATTCCTAACAAGTCGTAGGGAGTGCGTTCAATTCCCTAACTCTATAAGCTCCTACCTCACTCTATTACGATACGTCAAGTATCCTATCATAAGCTCACCGATAGCAACCTACGCATGAAGTACTACCTTAAAATCGATTAACGCACATACGATTCACATTTCCTAAGACGTTCAAGCTTGTTACCATATAGGAAGTTAGCCAGTTTTCTTAAGTCTAACGTACATGAAACATTCACCCAAATCACAATCACAACATACACATCACATGATAATTAATAGTTAGGTTTCATTAGATCTAAGCAAACACAAGATAATTTAGCCTAGCATGTTGAAGGAAAGAAAAGCACAAACATAGATCATACAATACATAGACATATTGTATGGATTAAATGAAGACTTATCTTAGATTAAACATGCAAGTTAGAGGGGTAAAAGTACCCTCTAAGGTCTGTAATACACGAGCTAGGGTTTAACCCTTAAGTTCTCCACCAAGTTCCTCCCTTAAAACAATAAAAATCGTCCTATATATATAGAAAATACGGGCTGACGGCGTCAGCCCAAGGTGTGACGCCGTCACGCCGACGATTAGGGTTTTGTGATGGCCTTCTTGACGTCGTCACGCCGCCTTGTTCCAGATCTGACGGCCTTCCCTGACGCCGTCACCAAACTAGGCCAAAAACTCTCTGGCCCGTCATGAGTAACTTCCAATTTCTTCACTTCATTTGTTCCTGACGTCGTCACGTTGAAGCTTGTGACGCCGTCACCTTCTGTGCACTTTAGGGTCTTTTGAGATTTTGTTGTTTTCCGCACTTTTTCACTCCGAAAATGCCCAAAAATGCTTCTTTTGTGATTTTCTCCTCAAAAGTACCTAAAATGAGAAAAGAAACGACTTTGGGTGAAATCCGATCAAATAATATATGAATTAGGACTCAAATTGACCCCTAAAAACGTAACATTTTTCGTCTCATCATCACTATAGGCTCTATTAGTTCATTTCAACCATAAAACACAGGGGTCATTTGTAAATTAGTCAAAATTAGCTTAAAGGTCTCACAAATCAGTCGCTGTTTAGATTTAGGTTAGGATAGTCTGTTTAATAGGTACATACTAGTCATATTAAGTAAAATCAGTTTATTTTAATCTCTAAAATCATTTTCAGTCACTTAGGATCTTTAGAACCTCATATTAGTCAACTCTTCCAAAAACTCAAAAAAAAGTCAAAAGGTTTAACTGTCAAAATGGACAGATCTTTAAGAACATGCACAATGTTTAATTTAGATTGAAAATGGATAATTCTTGTTATTTTGTGTTCTTTGGTTGCTGGTGTATCTGTTTCAACAATAAAATTTGATTTCAAACTTGTTTGCCCATCTAAACTTGGTCTTGAGCTTGCCTGTGTGACCAGTTTGTTGCCCTGCACCCAGGGTGTTCTTGTTTGACCCAATTTTCTTATAAGCAGATCTTATTCATTATTTGGCCTTTTGCTTTGATTTTTGTTGCTTTGAAAAGCCACTCAGGTTTTCTTGTTATCTGTATTGGTGGTTTACCCTTATGTGCTTATTTGATGGCTTATTGAACCCCTTTTTGTTGCCTTTTGGACCTGGGTCTGACTCAGTTACACTGAGTTTGTAGATTCCATGCTCTTGTTGATTGTTGGTTCTTGGATTGTTGTTATCTCTCGATTGTGATTGCTGTAGGTTGTTTTAGTTTGAAGTTACCTTGCTTTATGCTTATTTGCTTTTGAGAGCTTATTGCTTATTTCACAAATCTCACTTGAAACTCACAAGTCCTTAACTGTTGGCCTTTCATTCTTGCATAAGCTTGAGTGAATTGCTAAATTCAGTTTGTTTGATTTAAATTGAGATCACACAAGTTTGTAATCCTAGTTTCTTTACTCTGAGCTTGTTGAAACAAGTTTTTGGCTTGTGCCCACACTGAACCAAACTACTGAGTCAGTGGGTACCAAGCTCACTTCACAAGCTTCTCTATTGTTCTATACTCAAGCTCACCCTAAGTTTCCTGGTTCTTTGGGATGCTAGTAGTGCTAGCTCATTGAATCCAGGCTCACTTTTGGTCTTAAAGCTTTTGCCCCAGCTTATTTTGGACTGCCAAATAGCTTGCAGGCTTGTTGTGTTGACTGAGCAAATTTGGAATTGCTTATGTTGCCTGTTTTGCTTATTCAGTATGTTACTTGTTTGTTTTAGCTTATTTTCATTTGCCATAGTGTGTTTGTAGCTTGTTTTCACCTTAACCTCTAGCTTTTAGCGTATTTTGATAGCTTGTAAAATTGAAAAACTCTCATTTTAGCCACAAAAAGCTTCTGCCATAAACATAAGCTTGCATTATGCCTATTTTTTAGTTCTAGGAGAGTTGTCTTTATAAAAGTTTCCTCATTTCAGTAGTTTAGTACTTTTGTAAAGAAAAATTCAAAAAAAAAATCATCAATATAAATTTAGTGATAGCTTCTATTTAATAGGATTTATCTAATTTATTTATTTTCTAATTTTTTTTATTAAGCACTTGTATGTTTTCACATTTTTCTTAAGGTACTGTTATATTGTAGTATTTGTATAAAAATTTCCAGATTTATCTCTTTTCATTTGGTAATTATAATAATTAATTTTAGTTTATTTAGTTTTAATTAAAAAATCAAAAATAAAATCATTTAGTGTTTAATTTTAATCTCTAGCATCTTTTTATATTTTTTCTAGCATTTATTAATTAAATAATATCTTTAGAAAATAATTTCTTAATTGTTACTGTTCATTTTCTATTATTCTTAATTAATTTAGTTTAATTAGCTTTTAGTTAATAATTAAGTAAATAAATTCTAAAATAGTTTATTTATACGTTTAGGAACCTTTTATAATTTTTTAGGACTCCTGTAATTGTTAAGTAGTTTTATAAAAAGTTTGATAATTATCTAAATTAGTTTAGTATTTATTTTAATTTAAATTATTTTAATTAGTAATTAGTAATTAATTAATATTAAATAATTAAAAAGTCAAAAAAATATTTTTTTTCTTAAAATTTTCTTTTGTCATTAGAATTGTAAAAAATTAATTTTCACATTTATAGGACTTTATTTGCTCCCGTTTCACTTTTTATTTTGCGCGCTCGCATTTATTTTAAATTCAAACGCGCATTTTTAGATTTAACTCGCGTTTTTAGGTTATCTGATTATCAGTAATTGTTCATATAGTGTTTTCAAGCTATTCCCAATCATAATCTCTTAGTGTAATCATAATAATCAAAATCCTGATCTTTCTGTTAAATCACCCGATCACAAGCACGTTTAAATACCATTCACACCTCGTCGGGACATAACGACCCGGGGATATTCTGTACTCCTTGGTTTAGTATTGGCTCAATAGTCTGACTTTGTTGACCAATATCCTTGGTCGATATAAGTTGACCGTTTCAGGCCAACCAAATTTTGGCGCCGCTGCCGGGGAGGTGTGCGCGTATTTGCAGCGTCTTAGAGATTAGTGGTTTTTCACCATCATCACTGTAAAAATTCCATCACTTTTGTAAATTTTAAATCAAAAACATAAAAAAAAAAGTCATTAACACTTTTCCTAAAGTGTTAACAACACCAAAAAAAATCAAAAACAAACAAAACAGATCGTAACGTTTTCTATATCGGGTTTCTTTTAAGGTGAGTCTTAAAGAAATACGATTTTGGATAACGGAACGACACCAAAAATAATTCCCAAAGTTTTTCACTCACACACAAAAACCCAAAAACATTCTCCTTTTTCTTGTGAATAATAATTAGATAAAGATAAACCGTCGCAAACCAAGATAGAACACCTACCAACTGGGGGTGTGAACATTAATAAGTTCCCAAACAAAAGATTAAAACTTGCCATTGTATCCTTGTGAGTGGTGTACCTTTTCTAAAGAAGCCATTTATTTGTGATTATTGGTTTAAGTTCNAATTTAATAAAGGTCCAATAAGCGTAACGGTAGAGATATATTAATGGGCAATTCATCCCTAGGACTCATTTGACCAACGTGACTTAGTTTGGGATAATAAATAAGACGAAGGAAATTATTGAGCTTATCGAGTGACAAATTCGATAAGAACTTAACATTTCGTTTGGGAAGTTTATTAAACAATAACTAATGACATTTGACCCGATCACACAATAGGAGTTGACTAAGTTTATCGGTCTTTGTTTTGGCGTAAGTTCACTTGAGTTGGAGTCGTGTCATCACAGCACATACAAGATACCAAACACACATCTATACGAATACAACGATAAAATCTAATAAGAATATATATTCTATTTTTATAAGATTATAAATTTCGGATAAGATACTAAGACGAGTTTATTTAATAGGTTGTGCCGAGCCCCGCAGTGTCGTAACTTACAAGTGTTCGTGTTGCTTCTTTTGTATCACCTCTCGACTACTACTAGAGGTGAGTTCATAGCCCCTGTTTTATCGTTTTCTATTTTTTGGGGGAGAATACATGCTCTTCGTTATACTCTTTGTTATCTTTTCGTTCATTTGGTCTTTTCTTTGAGTCGTTACGTTATTGGTTTCGTTATGAGTTGTTGCGTGTGTGATATGGGTTATGTTGTTGGTATGTTTGTGATATGGGTTATATTATCGGTATGTTATGATATTGGTTATATTCATGATATTGGTTATGTTTTGGTATGTTTATGTTGTGATTATGAATATGATATGATATAGTTGTAGGCTGCGAGTGCGGTACTATCGACTTTTCTGCAGAAGCGATAGAATGACTGCTCGTACGGCATTTAACTATAGTGTGCACCTATAGGACCCTTATTATTTTTATGATTATGTCCATGAGTGTTTAGTGTTTGTTTTGGGTGTGTTTACCCTCGCGTTGCGTAATGTTTTTATGTCTAACACTATGAACTCACCAGCGTAAGCTGACCCGTTTTAGCATGTATTCTCAGGTACTATGTAGTTTGTGATGTGCAGTTTGCGGACTTAAGGCTTGGCAAGCATGGCGGTTGCAAGGATCAGTCGTCGGTTAAAACTCTGTGAATAATTAAATTTGGGACCTATCTTTATTTACTTCGGGCTTGCTATATGATGGAGTTGTAAACCTTAAATCCTACTTTAACTATCTATCAAAACTTACTTATGATTATTTTGTTCTATATAATCGTGTTGTGTGCCAATCAAAGTATCACCCCGAAACTGTGATAATTCTTCCGCTGTACCAAATTTTGGGGGTGTTACTGTAGGATTCTCATAATCATAACATATATGGTACTTGTGTTTATGGTTAGAATTATGGAAGAAAACTAGAGAGAGAGAGAGAGTTGGGAGGAATTCCTAGAGAGAGAAAGTGAAGAGAAAAAGAGATATTAGATTAAGTGAAAGGAAGCTCCAACCCTCTCCCTTGGTGGGAGAGGGGTATTTATACAACAACTTAAACACCCACACTCGGGCTGTAGATCAGGTATACAGTGGGTAAAGACCCGTCCTTCCTCCACGATGTTACTTAACTATTACTAACTACTAACTAATATGATAAATACTACGAGCTACATAATGCTAAACTATATTGTGGGTGACCGAGTCTTTCATATGAATAAACGTATTACTAACAATCTCCCCCTAAGGGAGGTCACCCCGGAAATTACACATTGAATTCTAGCATTCTAATTTCAGATGTTGTCTTCGTAGCTCGTAGTCTCTGATTCTTCATTGTAGTAAGCTTTGTGCTTCCAGCAGCGGTCTCTAGATGACTTGTTCAATGAGTTGGATGATCTTTGACATTACTTCGTGTTTGTCATCCAAATGAATATCTTCTAGTCATCTTTGTGTAGTAACGTTTCCATGTGATTTGGACATCTTAGCATTGGCATGCTCACACTTTTAGGGATCATGATCTTCAGCATCAGAGTTGTGGAAGTTTAGTCGAGGCCCATTCAGTGATCATGATTTCTTTGATAATGATGTCAAAGTGTGAGCATGGGTGATGGATCTGCATCTTTTCAGCAATCAACTGCAACCGTCAGAAAAATTCCTGCATGCAAACAGTTAGCAACAAATCATCCGGCTCTTAAAGGTTCGGACTTCGAGATTGTCAACAGCATAGTGTAAAGACTTTCTCTAATCCTTACCAAGGCCGTTTCTAGATCGGATGCCCCCGAAAGGGCTTACAAGATCTACCTAAGTAGATCAACGTTTAGGTAAGTCGCTGGAGATCACTCCACGACTGTAGACCGTTATGTAACCGCCACGATCACTAAGCGTAATCCATAAGGAATTACCGAAGTGACCTGCTTTCAGGGCTGTTTGATGTAGACCCTGGCAGGAGTTTCCATTCAATCACTGAGAACTACATAAGTAGATTCCCTCATAAATGTTCTGGCAGATTGCTAAGATTTGTGTAGGACTCATAATATTACACCTGGTGTACTTAATGTTGAACAACCAGTGTAGAAGTAGCATGTGTTCCTTTGAGATCTTTTGATTCATCTCGTGGCTCTAGACTCAATAAGTGCATTATTTGGTAGTCGGAGACTGGATCGGTGTCTCCTGTTTCAATATCAACATAGCTCGTAATGAGCGGTCGATAGATTATATAGGGTTCCCCGTGAGAAGGAAACAAGCTCTTTTGAGAGAACTTGAGTGGCTTAGAAGGTTTAGTGCAGTGCGTCACTGGGTCCATGACATCTTGTCTTCAATACCGATGTTACCTTATTAACAACCAGTAGCATATGAATTTGATGTGCTGGATTGCGACCACGCAACAGGTTTTACCTCTCAAGGGATCTTGAGAAGCTTGCAATCCCACCAGGCAGTGTACCTGACCGATGTAGTATAGTGTAGTGGTAAGTACGGGGGATTGATCGTTCTCCACAGGGAATAGTGTTCGTTAGGTATGAAAAGCTACTCTAATTAGGTCTAAGGGTGAGGGAAAATTATTTTTGTATTTTTTTATATTTTATGAAAGCACGTAAAATCTCGGGTTTGAAGGATTGGGCGGAATTAGTTGCTAGCCAACTAACCCAAAAACTACTATGGCAAATAAAAATAAAATAACAAGAAAATAAAACCTTGTGAAACTTATATGGAGACAAGTGTGTTTACTTAGATTTCCTTACTCCCTAACTATCTTTTACCGGTTAATTAGTGTGTATTAATTATGTGGATGACGGGTGTATTCCTTAATACCATTCGTGGGGTGGCGTACGTACTTCCCCAACTCTATAAGCTCCTACTTCACTCCTATGTCGAGCCTGCTAGAAGCTCCTAATATGGGATCATTAGAATTCGCTCATGAATTAAATACAACCATAAAAACCTAGTACGCATTGGTTCATGTTTCTTAAGACGTTCAAGCAAGTTACCGTATAGGAGGTTAGCCAGTTTTCTTAAGCCTAACATCGATAAACAATCATCCAATACAAGTAATAACACACAAACAACCAATTTAGGTTTCATTAGATCTAAGCAAACACAAGATAAATCTAGCCTAGCATGTTAATTGAAAGACAAGCATAAGATATAATTAACCAACACATAGACATATTGATTAATTTGAATGGAGACTTATCTTTAATTCAACATGGAAGAGTCAAGGGTGAAAAACCCTTGAAAAAGCTGTCAAAGTCGTCTAGGGTTTGTTACCAAAAAGTTGCACTCTAATGAAGGAAAAATAGAAAAGTATATATAAAAAAATACACTCTGACGGCGTCAGGTTATAGGCTCTGACGCCGTCAGCTCGCCGCCATTAGGGTTCTCGAATGGCCTAGATCCATCTCTGACGCCGTCACTTGTAAAATAGCTCTGGGCCGTCTCTCTTTAACTTAACCCCTGACGGCCTACATCTCCTAACACTTGACGCCGTCAGGTGTTATTTTCACTATTTCTTCTTAGGGCATCACGTATAGTCAAAATCCACTCCTTTGTCTTGGTTGGCTGACGGCGTCACCTTGTGACTTCTGACGCCGTCAGAAAGGATTTCCAGCATTCTTTTGAGACTCTGTCGTTTTCTTCACTTTATGCTCCAAAAACGTCCAAAATGATGTGTTTTCCAGAATTCTTCTCAAAAGTACCTAAAATGACAAAAGGAACGATTTAGGGCAATATTTGATCATATTAACTCGAATTAGGGCNACTTCTGACGCCGTCAGAAAGGATTTCCAGCATTCTTTTGAGACTCTGTCGTTTTCTTCACTTTATGCTCCAAAAACGTCCAAAATGATGTGTTTTCCAGAATTCTTCTCAAAAGTACCTAAAATGACAAAAGGAACGATTTAGGGCAATATTTGATCATATTAACTCGAATTAGGGCTTAAATGACCCTCTAAAATGGGTACACTTTTCACCTCATTAAATACCCTTACACTTGGGATTTGCTTGTCCTCAAGCAAATAGGCTTTTATTCCAATTAAAATATGAGTTAGGGGTCATTTAACACTAATATAAAAGTAATTACAACAAATAGTTACTCGACCCTAATAATAATAAGCACGGAAATCATACACTAGCACCTCACAAATAGTGTTTGGATACTCTCATCTCTCGGGTATTATAAATGATGCGTGGTTTTGTGACCTTACAATAGGTTTTACCTCTCGAGGGATCTCAAGAGGCTTACAACCCCACCAGGCAGTGTACCTGACCGATGTAGTATAGGATAGTGGTAAGTACGGGGGATTGATCGTTCTCTCACAGGGAATAGTGTTCGTTAGGATAGAAAAACTACTCTAATAGGTCTAAGGGTGGAAGGAAGATTCTTTTTGTATTTTTATGTTTTATGGAAAGCAAGTAAAATCTCGGTTTTGGAAGAAGGGCGGAATTAGTTGCTAGTCAACTAACCCAAGTTTACTACTTATGCAAATTAAAATAAAATAAATATCTAAACTATTGTGGTTGTGAAAACAATATGGAGAAAGTTGTGTTTACTTAGATTTCATTACTCCCTAACTATCTTTTACCGGTTAATTGATATGTATGTTACTTGTGTGGATGAAGGGTGTATTCCTAATAACTCATGGAGTGGCATACATATCTCTCCAATTCTATGAGCTCTTATCTCGCCCTATGCCATGCACGGCACAACCATAGGGGTTGTAAACAGTGGCTCATGCGTTAAATACTACCTTAATAGCCTAGTATGCCTTGGCTACATGTTTCCCAAGACGTTCAAGCACGTTACCATAAAGGAGGTTGGCCAGTTTTCTTGAGCCTAACATTGATGGAACAATCATCCCAACAAACAACAACACACACCAATTAACCAATAATTAATAGTTAGGTTTCATTAGATCTAAGCAAACACTAGAGAATTTAGCTACACATGTTAATTAAAAGACAAGCAAAAGAGATAATCAACCAACACATAGACATATTGATTGAATTAAAGTGAAGACTTATCTTTAATTAAGCATGAGGGTTCCAAGGGTTGGAAACCCTAAAAAGTACAGAAAATTCGTCTTTAGGGTTTGCCCTAAAAGTTCTCCACAAAGTTCCACACTAATGAATGAAAATTAGAAAACTATATATAGATTTTACACTCTGACGGCGTCAGGTTATAAGGGCTGACGCCGTCAGCTCGCCGCCATTAGGTTTCTCGGATGGCCTAGATCCACTTCTGACGCCGTCACCTTATAAATCCTTCTGGGCCGTCACTCTTTAACTTTACTCCTGACGGCCTACTTTTCCTAACACCTGACGGCGTCAGGTGTTAAATCCAAAATTTCCTCTGGCCCGTCATTTGATAATTGGTTTCCACTCTTTTGTCAAGGCTTTCTGACGGCGTCACCTTGTGACTTCTGACGCCGTCAGGTTGTAAATCTTCATCTTTTGAGACTTTGTCGTTTTCTTCACTTTTATGCTCCAAAAACGTCCGAATATGCATGTTTTCCAGAATTCCTCTCAAAAGTACCTAAAATGACAAAAGGAACGATTTAGGGCAATATTTGATCACATTTATACGAATTAGGGCTTAAATGACCCCCTAAAAGCGTAACACTTTTCGTCTCATCAAATACCCTTACACTTGAGATTTGCTTGTCCTCAAGCAAATGAGCTTTTATTCCAATCAAAATATGAGTTAGGGGTCATTTAACACGAATATAAAAGTAATTACAACAAATAGTTATTAGACCCTAATCATAACAAGCACGGAAATCATACACTAGCACCTCACAAATAGTGTTTGGATTCTCACATCTCTCAAATGTCATAAAGTTTATATCTCATAAATGGAAACGGAAAATAACACTCACTACCTGTCATAGCAAATAGATTACCATAGGCTTGGGAAAGGATCAATTACTCCTCCACTAGGCGTAAGCACCTAAGATAAACTATCAAAGAGGGCTTTATAAAGGGTTGTAACGTAAGGTGTAGGGATATGATAACACGGTTTGGTTGGAATAAAGGGTATTTTAGTGGTGGCGAGTTAATTATCATGATCAAATACATGCACTCTACATCGTTGCTTAAGTCAAGACTCGACTCAATCTTAGTCTAAAAATGAAATAACAAAAACTAAAAAGGAACATAAAAGGAAACGGGATGGTAGTCCGTATGTTTTTCTTCTTTCTTTTTCATATTTTTTTGTATTTTTCTTGATTTTTCGATTTTTTTTTCATACACTCTTGCCCTACCATCCAAAATAATACATCATAGGGGATTTGCATTCCCCTTACACTTGAATCTTTACATAACTTTACAATCACTATTCTAATGACTCGAATTAAGATAATCGAAAAACTTGGAGTACTTTTTAAATATTTAGCACGTATGGGGGTAATAATGTTGTTCTTCCCCATTACTTCATTACACTAGTACTTTACCCATGAGTCCCAATCGTCCCAAAACAATATGTACAAGGATATGACTTAACTTAGCAACCATGTAATTGACCGGATAATTAACTAAGGGTTTAACAAATGTTTTCACAATAATGCACCAAAGGTGGGTGCATACAAGGTAGGCTAAGGCGATTTGGGTGTACATTTAGTGGGGTGTAAACAAATTCTCACTTTGAGTAAGATGCTCAAAGGTCGAAACGAAAGGATAGGCTCGGAAGGGTGTACTAGGGGTATCGTGTACCAAAAATGGATACAACGCAAAGGGTGTGGGAGAATTACTTGACCAATGAAGTCAATGTAATTATAACAAATATACGGGTGTAAAACAATGGGTTAATCCTAATGCCTCTTATCATGTAGTAAATCTTAACTACACGAATGTAGTCTCACTTGTGGATTTGAGATGGTCCTAACGCAAGTTCTAGAATCTAAATACTACCGGTACTCACATCATAGCACCAAAGATGGATGCTTTTCCTACCAATTCTAGGGGCGAACCTCACATATTTGGGGTGGAAAATTTTTTAGTGGTACGGTTTTGTGCTAGTCATACAATTTCCTATCCATGAGACGCTCATTAAGATCAAGGTTTCACTTCTAAATGTTGTAAAAAATTTTAAATTGGCGCTAAAATTGCCCTAACAAACATTTCTCTTGGTTTTATTACAAATTTACTATCAAACAAAGCAAAACATCAAGCGTAAGTATTCTCAACGGTGCTTTCATTTACCCCCCCCTTACACTTAAACCGAACATTGTCCCCAATGTTCAAATAAAAGACGTAAAAGTAAATAAGATGAAAGAATGAAATCAAATACTCCGCTGAATCGTTTGTTGTGGATAGTGATGTAACATGGTTAGATCTTCTTTCAAGATAGACGAACATTCAAAGCTTCCCTTCCGAAATAATAAACGTCTTCTTGTCCAAAATAACCTGTTAACCTGAAAAAGATAAAGGCCAACCTCGCGTAAAATCGGCGGTAAAATCTATATAATAAGATATAATGCTTGTGGAATGAATATATTGCAGAATTCCTGGAGATTATAAGTTAAAGAATTGACAAAACATTTTAGGTTTCCGGAAAAATACAAAACTTTCAAAAATTGCAGAAAATTATAACCTGACGCCGTCAGGTGTTAATCCTGACGCCGTCAGAAAGTTCTGACAGAATTCTCATGTTAAGTTTCAGGGAAAAATTATGGAAAAACTAGATCTTACTTCCTAGAATTCCTGCAAAAATTCATTATGACTCGATACAAGCATTTGACTCAAACAAATACTAATATGTATGCTAATTTCGTTATTATGATTCATGTTCATTCGTTCTATATAAACCGATTTAGATTTCCCTTACACTTAGCTTTTGCTAAATACCTTTATATGTAGTTAAGACGAAGTTAAAAACAAAATAAAGTATTTTCACAATTTAGTTTGAATCATGAATCAATAACAAGAAATATAACTTACATACGGAAACAAATAAACAC
>LBNU01036252.1:4662-32188 GCA_014162995.1 Artemisia annua | reverse complement strand
CTTTTAACACCTGACGGCGTCAGGTGTAAATTCTTGAAATCTTTCTGGCCCGTCATTTGATAATTGAATTCCACTCTTTTGTCATCCTTGCTGACGGCATCACCTAGTGACTTCTGACGCCGTCAGGTTGTAAAATCCTGCTTCTTTAAGACTTTGTCGTTTTCTTCACTTTTATGCTCCAAAAACGTCCAAATGTGCATGTTTTCTAGAATTCCTCTCAAACGTACCTAAAATGACAAAAGGAACGATTTAGGGCAATATTTGATCACATTTATATGAATTAGGGCTTAAATGACCCCCTAAAAGCGTAACACTTTTCGTCTCATCATCTATATAGTACACCAGCTGGTAATTCCTAAGCTTTTCATTAGCTAGCTCAAAATAGGTTGCAAATAGTATCTGTCCCATCTGTCCCTTTTTGATCTCATTATTAGTTTAGCTTTAGTTAGTTTTAGAGTTTGAATTTGTTTTTACAATTAGCCTGCAGTATAGACATCAAGTTTTTGAGCTTATTTCATTACTATCTGCTTAATTGATTAGCTATTTGTAGGCTGCTACTAGGTGAGTATGGCCTGCATTTCCATCTCTGTCCCAAACTGCCACTTATCAAGCTAGTTTAACTAGCTCTCATAAGCTCCTATTGACCTGATTTTTGGTAATTCATTAGCTTATAGTTCTGGCCTCAAGTTTCTGTGCTTATTGGTTTTCTTACAGCTTATTTAGGAACTTTTTAGTGGATTCAAAGTTGGCTAGTAGACTGTTTTAGAATTTTGCTCAGTTTTGTGATTTGTCCTCTTTTGTGCTTTAATCTGCTTATCTGCTTATTTCATATTGCTTTATTCACTTCCCTTAGCTTAATTTGATTTACGTAGTTTAGGTTCAGCTTATTTCTTACCTAGGACAGCTCACTTTCCTTTTAAATAGCTTTTAGCTTATAAATATAAGCCTTAGTATAGTATTAGTATAAATGCTCCATTTTGTTTTTTTATCTGCTTATTTTTTTTAAGTTTCTTAAAATGTTTTAGTTTTAAAAGGTGTTTATTTTCACTAGTACAATGAGTTTGTAAAATAAAATCCAAAAATGAAAAAGTTTTAACAAAAAGGTACCAAGGGGACTCGAACCACTGACCTCCTTCACCCACATACCTCACACCATACACACAATACCAATTACACTAGGATCTTTTTCGTTTAAACTTTTGCATCATTTTTCTTTTAACACTTGTTTTACTTTTTAGCTTTATAAGTACTGATTTGCTAAATTTTAGCTTATTCAAAACTGCTTTTTACATTTTTATATTTTTCCTAACTTTTTCATAGTTTTATAGATTTATCATAAAAGTTTCAAAATTATTTGACTAGTTTTGCTATTTCTAGTAATTTGTTTTCTTAATTTTAGTTTTTAATTCATTTTAATAAATAAAAAGTCTAAAAAATATATTTTCTTTTTCCCAAAATTTTCTTTTACCATTTAGAGTGTAGAAAAATCATTTTCATTCCCGTAGGATTAGAATTGCCTTAGATTCACTTTTTATTTCGCGCTCGTACGTAGTTTTTAGAAATTTCACGCGTTTTTATTTTCAATTATGTTTTAGCTTAATTGTTCCTTACGTTATCATTTTGTTTGCTTCATTTGCTTTCCGTAGTTATAATTACCCATATAATTCACTTTTCTCACTAATCACTACACGAATCCCGAATCGTTAATCACGATTCCATTCACACCTTCACACGGACTACGACCCGGGTTATCCGTATTTCAATCGGATTTCCTTGGACTTACATGATATATAATTGGTTGTAACACATCAATTTTTGGCGCCGCTGCCGGGGAGGGTTTGAAGCGAGTTTTTGATTTCCGTTCGTTGATTTGTGTTTTGAAGACCCTTCCCCGAGAAGTTATCGTTTTCTTTGTAAATACTTTCTCACTATTTTTATAAAAACCAAAAAAATTACAAAATCCAAAAATCCAAAAAATATTATCTTTCAAGTTTTTCTTAAATATAAAAAACCCAAAAACATTTTCTTTTCAAAATTTGTTTTAAATTTGTTTTTCTTCTATCTTTATTTGTTTTTCATTTTTCTTATTATAAAAACTCAAAAAACATTTTCTTTTCAAAATTTATTTTTCTTTTAAAATTTTGTTCTTAGTTTATTTTTCCAATTATAAAAATTCAAAAATAATTTTTTTCATTCTATTTTTCTTTCCTTTATATATAAAATTCAAAAATATTCTTCTTATTCCTCTTAAACGTTTAATTCTTATCTTTTTACCCTCTCATACCATTTAATTCTTATCTTCTTATCCTCTTATTCGTTTAATTCTTATCTTCTTATCCTCTTAACCGTTTAATTCTCCACCATGTTCGATTCTTTACCATCTCATCCCCATGATCTTCGGACCATGGAGGATTTCTATCGTCCAACATTGATCGGTAGAGGAGGACCGATATCTTCGACAAACGATTTTGTTTTAAAAGATCATATGATTGAATTTATTCAACAAATTTGCCAATTTCACGGTTTTAAAGAAGAAGATGCTAATTATCATTTGGACAAATTTCTATCGAACACTCAATTCTTCAAACAAAATGGAGTTTCTCTAGACAACATTCGTTTGAATCTCTTTCCCTTCTCGTTAACCCATGAAGCTGAATCTTGGTTTTACACTCTTAAAACCCATTCAATTCTTACTTAGGACGAGATGTGCCTCAAGTTTCTTTCAAAATACTATCCATACTCAAAAACGATGCAATTTAGAAGAGATATTCTAAATTTCCGGCAATTGCACAGAGAATCAGTATTTGAAGCTTGGGATAGATTCAAATACTTGTTGCAGAGATGTCCGGATCATAGAATTTTGCTCCTTGATCAAATCTTAACCTTCTATCATGGCATAAATATGATCGATCGAGACAAAATCATGTTGGCTGCTGGAGGCAATCTCATTCGAAAAACTCCACAAGAAGCTTATGATTTGATCGAGAATATGACACAACATCACTATCAGTGGGATAATGGAGCCCTTTATGACTCTACCCCTGTTTTAAGTGATCATCATTCCGATTACATTGCCGCTGAGATTGCACAAATTGGGGTCCTTGGTAATCACAAAAGTTTTATAAAATAATATTGCCAGCAAGGACCAGGTCATCCTAACACTATTCACTTTTCATACTCTGATGAAAGCGATGAGGATGAACCTTCAGAAGTTCAGACGTCGATTATTCCTTTGAGTGGCAATCCCACTCCCTCTTCTGATTATGTGGTCGAGTCTATCTCCCCACTTACTACTCCCCTTGGGGATAATGACTCTCATTTGGAGGAGACCGACACCCTTCTTTCTCATTCTGATGATTCTTTACCCGAATACGAGAGTTTTATCTTTGATACCGAAAAGGAGAGTAGTGGCAATCCCACTTCTCATCCCGATTATTCTCTCTCGGCTTATGAAGCCTTTTGCTTTGATATCGATCATACGGAAGAGACGAGTCGTGGCAGTACCACTTCTCATGCTTATATCTCTCTTCCTGAGTATGATTCGTTTCATTTTGAGGAGTTCTCCGGTGAACTCTCTCATATTATATCTCCTCCGGAGTATGATCATTTCTATTTTGATCTTGAGAAAGATTTTAGTCTAGGGGAGACGTACTTATTGATGACATCACCCCACCTCTCCCTCCCGAGATTTTTGAAACTAAACAAATGAGCTTTAACGATAATATTCAAAACGAAGTTATTGAAAAATCTGTTTTTGAAAATGAAGAATTGATCTTAATTGTTATACATATCTTTCTCCCATTCTTCACATATGATGTGACTTCGCCTCTCCTTCACTCCATCGGGAGTGAGGATACCGTCTTTGACCCCGGCACTTCAGTTTTTCGTGCCGGGTGTCCGTTCCATTTGCTCCTTCAAGATTAAGTAAATTCGGGGCGAATCAAGCTACACGACTCGATAATAAACAAGCGCTTCGTGGGAGGCACCCCATGCTTATCCTTTTATTTTCTTTTTATTTACTAATAAGTGACGTGAGGAGGGGCGACCTCTTCCATTTCTCGTGTTTTCGTGGTTGTTTGTGTATGTCCAGGATTTGCCCGAATAATGAAGACTCTCGTGCTCGTTGTTTTGTCTCGCCTCGAGTTTCATCATTCGTTGCTCATCCATATATCCAAATCTTATCGACTAATGTTATCTTTGGCATAATTAATAAACGGCCCTAGATTTTTGTTAGGATTACCCTTACCTTTGAAACATTGAGGACAATGTTTACCTTTAGTCTGGGGGGTGAATCTTCGATTCGATTTGACCTTGCACTTTCACCTTTGTTGTTTACTCTCGCAACCCCGTTTTTCCTTAAAAAAATAAAAAAAAAAACTGAAAAATTTGAAAAATTTTGAAAAATTTGATGAAAATGTTGTGATAAAGTAAAAAAATGTGAAAAAGTTGAAAAAGATGTGCAAAAATATAATAAGTGTTTTGACACCTTGTTGACTTTCCAGCTGGCGAGAGTAGGAATAAAATTTTGACTTGACCGGGCATGTTGAGCCCTAGCTTGTTCCCTTAACCAATGATAATCACATAAGCTTGTGCTAGTTTTGTACACAAGGAGCTATAAAACGCGAATTCTTTCTTAAGAATCTGCAAAGTTCCCGTACTTGACTTTATACATGCGCAGCTTAAAAGCTTTCGCTAGTCTTTTACATAAGGAGCTAGAAAACGCGAATTCTTTTACTAGAATTTGCAAGTTTCCGTAACTGACTTTATATATGCGTGGTTGATTATCGGCTAAGTATTCGCGGATCTCGTTATTTGAGATTTGTTAAAAATGCGAAGAGCGAGAAATGATAGAGTTTATTTAGAAGTTAGATGCCATACGTGGAGTAGTTGGTTCTCTTTAGAGCTCATCGAAGGTACTTGTGGCCTTTTGATCCCATCAGATTGTTTCACCCCATATCTTGTGTATAAATAATTAAAGATATTTCAGTTTTAATGAAATTTAGTTCTTTATCTTCTTAAAAGAATCTTTGCTTTAAAAATTGGGTACACATCAAGGATACAAGTCAAGTGTTGTATTGTGCTATATGTATGAGGTTTCGGAACTACCCGTTAAAGTTCCTTGGAAAAAAAGTATCAAAAGTGAAAAAAGTGAAGAAAGAAAAAGTATGAAAAGAAAAAAAAATGAAAAAGAAAGAATAAAGTGTTATGATGAGATGTATGGATATATGCTTAAGTGTTAGACAAGTTGGTGGCACGTGAGGTGCATGTGAATGATCCTAGATCGGGCACATGAGGTGCACGTGTAGTACTCCCCAACTTATGTCTATTATGATGTATGATTCCAAAGTCTTCTTTGTATGTGAATAAGAGTGTATATGTATCAAAATCCTTGATGTGGACCTCGTTTTTCGGGCAATGGTTCTTGACAGAAGATGAATAACTACTTAGCGTCTTAATTCTTGGTATCTTTATCGGATTAAAATCTATTGGAACGAGAAAATATGAAGCAATTTATTTCTCAACTTAATTTAAAAAATTCTAGATACACTAAGATATGGGAGCAAGAGGTTATTTCACAAGTAACTTTTATGAGTAGTGTTGGCATCTAATTTCTAAGTAAGCTGTGATCTCGTTTATAAGCTTAGTTTGGGAGCTTGTGAAAAATCAAGGATGACGAATTTTATCCGTATGGTCACTTTTCTATGAGTTGTGTTTTTACTTTATGACCCTAAACGTTTTTGCATAATAATGAAAGTTAACATACCGTCACCCATAATAAAGTGAAAAATACAAAAATATTAGTGTAGAGTTAGTATATAGAATAAAATGGAATAACGGGGCGTTTTAGGGAATAAATGATTTCGTATCTCTTTTGAACATTTTGCTACTTTCCAAAGTTGGTATAAAAAGTTATTAAATTATTTATCCCAAAAGCGTGATGTGATTACATTGCGTGAGGACACGGCAATATCTTAGTCTGGGGGATTTTGGTATGTGTGTAATTACACATACCTTTATACCTAAATTACGGACCAATATGACCAAAAACCTGACCATAAATGCCAAATTTGTGTTGTTTTTGTGTTTTTGAATGTGCAGGTAAGGATATTGAGAAAAGTGGACAAAAGTACCAAAAACGACAAACACGAGAACGGGATTTGGAAAGAGTAGCAAAAGCCGAGGCCGGGGAAGGATTTCTCGACTATGGATCGCTATTATGCTCAACTTGCCAAATTATACCTTGAAGATTCAAAGATAGGCAACAAAGGCCCTTGGATTATATTATGGGAGAATGGCAAAATCAGCCCTTGAAGTTTGCAAAAGTGTCAAAATTATCCTAAATTTGTTACTACTTACACTAAACATTTAACCCATAAAACCACAAAAACCAAAATCTGCCTAGCCAAAACATAAGCCCAATCCCACTACTTATCTAACCTTGGCCCACCTCCATTTTATCCAGCAACCCGTAATCCCTTTTTACCCGAGTTAAACATACCACAACCCGGTCAACCCCAATTGAAATATAATAAATAAATCCCTTCTTTACCCCCAACTCCATACCCTGCACCCACCATCTTCTCAGGTGAATTTCTGGCATTGCCCCTAAATCCCAGCATAGTACTTAGCATATTCCAACGTGGCAAAGGGGGAATGAGCTTGGATTGCCAGCTTGGATTGATAGATGGCTGTGATTTGATTAAACACATCATTGATTGTGATCAAGGGCTTAGAATGGACTAAACTAGCATAAAGGATCTAATTATTGGATATTCGATTGGAGATGCTTCTTTTGGATCCTTCAGCTGATGTCACCCCAAGGCTCAAGCTCGGCTATAAAAGCCCCTCATCATCTCACAATTTGAGGCTGTTAGATCTTAGGGTAGGATTAAGGTAGTATAGCTAGCTTATTGTAATCATTTAGATGAATAAAACGTTTTTAGCTTATTTGTAATCAATCAGTTCTCTTAATGTACTCCTTTAAAGTGTTTAATGAAATTTAAGTTTTCACTACTATACATTTAAATGTTGATGCAAATTTAATAGTTCAAATTTGTTTTAAATCTTTAGTATACTGTTCTCGTAAGCTCATCGAAGCTTAATAACAGCTTTTAGTAAGTTTTTTTTGGTTAAATAGCTGGATGTCAATGAAAGTCAAAGGAGATGGTTAATGGAGATCATGAGGTAATCAGATCTGATTTAGTGTTGCAGAGGTGTTATTTGGAGTCTATCTAAAGATAGGCTTGGCTGAGTTTGAAATTACATCCTATTTCAGTTAGGATTCTAAAGTTGTAAGATTTCATTTTCATTTTCTTTACTTACCTTTTCATTTTATGGCTTATTAGTGTAAGAATTGTTAATGTAGCTTGTTGAGTGTTCATTTAAGCTTACATTGATCTGTTACCAGCTTATTTTGTCTAGTTATATTCACTAGTTAGCCTATTTCTTCATTTTATAACTTTAGCTTAGTAACTGCTTGAAAATGGTTGACATGTGATTTTGTGTAACCGTTGGTTAATGTGGAATTCAGTTGCTGATTTAGCTTCATTTTGAGTTAGTACATCAGTTTGTATCATTAGTTCTATGATTGTTAGTTTAAATAAGCATGTGATAGTGAATCTGAGGTAATATAGGGGTGTTTGGCAATGCTTGACTTTTTAAGTCAAAGTTCACTTAGGACTTTAATAGGGATTTCTTATAGCTTTTATCTGTTAGCAGGAATAGGTTTTAGGAGAATTTGATCATTTTTAAGGAGTTATATTAGTAATGCATCAGTTTCCTAAATCTCATTTGTTGAAACTGTTTTCTTAGAAAGATATTGATTCATCTTAATTTTTGCCTTTTAATTGTTGAACTTGCTCTTTATTAGTTCGTTTAGGCATTTTAGTAAGTTTACCTTACTAGTTTTAGGTTCAGTAGTCTCTGCAATCATTTTCCGTAACTGCATAAAGAGAACCATACCACAGTTTCTATAGGCCTGTGTACCAGGACTAATTTTGAGCTCATAGTTGTTTAGAAATCTTCTAAAAATGGTTTTACAAATTATTTGGTGGCTAATCTATATAGTACACCAGCTGGTAATTCCTAAGCTTTTCATTAGCTAGCTCAAAATAGGTTGCAAAAATCCCCATTTACCTGATCTGCTCCCCTGCGCCTTAGTATCTGTCCCATCTGTCCCTTTTTGATCTCTTTATTAGTTTAGCTATAGTTAGTTTTAGAGTTTGAATTTGTTTTTACAATTAGCCTGCAGTATAGACTTCAAGTTTTTTAGCTTATTTCATTATTATCTGCTTAATTGATTAGCTATTTGTAGGCTGCTACTAGGTGAGTATGGCCTGCATTTCCATCTCCGTCCCAAACTGCCACTTATCAAGCTAGTTTAACTAGCTCTCATAAGCTCCTATTGACCTGATTTTTGGTGATTCATTAGCTTATAGTTCTGGCCTCAAGTTTCTGTGCTTATTGGTTTTCTTACAGCTTATTTAGAAACTTTTTAGTGGATTCAAAGTTGGCTAGTAGACTGTTTTAGAATTTTGCTTAGTTTTGTGATTTGTCCTCTTTTGTGCTTTAATCTGCTTATTTCGTATTGCTTTATTCACTTCCCTTAGCTTAATTTGATTTACGTAGTTTAGGTTCAGCTTATTTCTTACCTAGGACAGCTCACTTTCCTTTTAAATAGCTTTTAGCTTATAAATATAAGCCTTAGTATAGTATTAGTATAACTGCTCCATTTTGTTTTTTTTTTCTGCTTATTTTTTTTAAGTTTCTTAAAATGTTTTAGTTTTAAAAAGTGTTTATTTTCACTAGTATAATGAGTTTGTAAAATAAAATCCAAAAATGAAAAAGTTTTAACAAAAAGGTACCAAGGGGACTCGAACCACTGACCTCCTTCACCCACATATCTCACACCATACACACAATACCAATTCCACTAGGATCTTTTTTATTTAAACTTTTGCATCATTTTTCTTTTAACACTTGTTTTACTTTTTAGCTTTATAAGTACTGATTTGCTAAATTTTAGCTTATTCAAAACTGCTTTTTACATTTTTATATTTTTCCTAACTTTTTCATAGTTTTATAGATTTATCATAAAAGTTTCAAAATTATTTGACTAGTTTTGCTATTTCTAGTAATTTGTTTTCTTAATTTTAGTTTTTAATTCATTTTAATAAATAAAAAGTCTAAAAAATATATTTTCTTTTTCCCAAAATTTTCTTTTACCATTTAGAGTGTAGAAAAATCATTTTCATTCCCGTAGGATTAGAATTGCCTTAGATTCACTTTTTATTTCACGCTCGTACGTAGTTTTTAGAAATTTCACGCGTTTTTATTTTCAATTACGTTTTAGCTTAATTGTTCCTTACGTTATCATTTTGTTTGCTTCATTTGCTTTCCGTAGTTATAATTACCCATATAATTCACTTTTCTCACTAATCACTACACGAATCCCGAATCGTTAATCACGATTCCATTCACACCTTCACACGGACTACGACCCGGGTTATCCGTATTTCAATTGGATTTCCTTGGACTTACATGATATATAATTGGTTGTAACACATCAGGTTTCTCTTGTTAACCACTATCTTCCAATCATACTTCTTCTCGACTTCAACATTGTCTCTCTTACCATTAACATCAATTCCCTTCCCTTTCACATTCCCTTCATCACTAGTTCTAATCCTGCTATTACATTCTTCCCAGCTGTGTCCAAACACATTGCAATGAGTGCAAGCTGGAGGTTTCCATGCATAATCAACTGCAAGCCTCATGGACCTACCCAAACTCTTATACCCAACCTCAATAAGTTCCACTTGCGCATCAGCAGCTTCAACTTCAACCAAAACTCTAGCAAAATTGGCTCTACCATACTTACTCTCACACATTGATGCAGTGATCCTATCCATAATAANAGGTTTTTTAACAATAGCATTTTTATCCCTCTTTTTAGGACGGATAAAATCATTAGATGGTTTAGATGTCGGGTCTAAGTTGGGTGGTTTTGGACCTGGATCCGACATGATTAGTAGAGATGATACTAAGAATCACATGAGTTATTAAGGATTATAGTGTGAAATGGAAGAAAAGAAGCAGTGGAGATAATGGCTAGTTTGGGGATAAAAAGTGTGTCGTATGAATACATATATACTTTCTTCACAATTAGAGTATCTCATCTAATCCTTCTTAGCTGTAAGCCACAAAATAAAATCGTTTTCCTTTATATTTCTTTTGACGATATTACTTTCTTCACAATTAGAGTATCTCATCTTTGAATTTTGGTCCAAATATTACTTTTGTTTACATAAACCAGATCATATTTGGCAGTGGGTTGTAAACACACAGGTTGCAAGTCTTGTATGGGCGAGGAATGCCTTTGCTGGGAAATCTTAATTCAAATGCTTTACATTACATTCTTTTTCACTAAACTCTATGAACTCACCAACCTCGTGTTGACACTTTAGCATGTATTTTCAGGTATAAGCAATGGCACGCTACTAGAGGCTTTTGGCATGGCATGGCATGGTCATAGAAGATTCTGATATTCATTTAGGGACTGTTTTAACTATTTAAAGGGCCTAATTTCCGCACTACTTTTAACAATGTAAATTCAACACTTTTGTTAAACGATTTTATTTTAAATGAATGAGGTGAAAACCGTTCTTTGCACTTGTGTTGTGATACCAATTGAGTTGCACCCCAGCGATATGTAAGCTTCCGCTGGACCCGATTCTGGGGGTGTGACATAAATACATCAACGTGTGATGTTCTCTTTGTACTTTTTGCAAAAATTTGCGCAATCGGCTTGACCGGAAAAGACTCTCTATTACTAATCAAGGACTCTCGTAAATTTTACTTTACAATCAATTCCTAAAAGTATTTTTAAATGAAAGTAGACTCAATTACGTTTAAAATGATAGGTGGCACGACTCCTACGGACTTACGGTTGATTTTACACGAATTTTTGAAAATTACTCAGTTCTGAAAATCAGACGAAGGTACCGTTAAATTTAGCGGTACCGTCCATATTTAATGGTACCGTCTGTTGTATTTAACGGTGTCGTGACATGATGTTACAGTTTCGACAGAAACCAATTTTCTCATTTCAAACAAGTATTTGTTGTAACAAAAAGATGTAAGACTTAATAAACTAGATACCGGGTTTAAGAAAACCTTAAAGCTAGTATCACAAAGTATAATTAATAACAAAACTTGTAAGTATTAAGCAAATAAATAGTTTTCATATTTTATCCAACTTCATAGGTAATTTGATACATGGATCGTACTCAATTTTGAAAACCATTTGTTTTAAAAATTTGAGCAACCTGGCTCTGATACCAATTTTGGAAACCGTAGAGGGGGTGAATACGTTTCCATTTAAAAACTAAAAATCTTTCGTATCAAACACCCGATCAAGTGTGACAAAATATGAAAAGTATCAACACTAGTCTTACAAGAACTAACTTAGACATATTAGTAATAACATGCCATAACACAAAACATAACTAACACAATATAAGCAACAAACCACACAAGTATAAATGCTGCGCAAGATATAAATGTAAAGTGGTAAATGCGAAAATAAACTTAAATAGATAAGTAAAGAGAGCGCAAACCGGACACGACGATTTATAGTGGTTCGGTCATGAAGCTCCTCTTCGCCATACTCTACTCCCCGAGTACCCAACTTGAGAGTTACTTCACTAATCAACAAGCTCCATTCTCGGCGGAGAAAACCATACAACGTCGCTTACATTATTTTTCGACACTAAGCTAAATGTCGAGTACTAATCTTAGCTAGCACCAATCTACAACGATCTACCCGATCCTCACAAATCACACAAGCTACAAGATCCACACGATCTACACACGATCTACCGGATCTACTCACGATATACCCGATCCTTACTAATCACACAATCAACACACCGTACACGATCTACCCGATCTACCCTTGATCCACTTGATCAACACATAAGCTCACTAGTTACAAGAGATCTCCAAGATCTCCACAAGATCACAATGATCCACTCTCACAAGACTAAACAAAAGATAATGACTACTTGATGTATATCAATATACAAGAAGCTTACAACAAGTAATGCAAGTGCACTACTCAATGACTCTAACACTTTGTATATTCTTGATGCTTTGTGTTCTTCTCTTGTACTAGAAGAAGAATGAAGGTGATTACTTGAATGGATGATTGGATCACTCTAAAACAAACTAAGACTGTCTAAATGATCAAAGAAAGTGATCTAACTTAGAAGGGATTAGACCAGAGAAAAGTGGCTGAAAAAATCAATTGGGAAGTGTAAAATGGTCCACTATTTATAGGCAAAGAGAAATTTGACCGTTACAGGGGGACGACACCACTAATTGTCACACGGTACCACTAAATTTAGTGGTACCATGGTACCGTCCGGGATAAAAACGCTCCCATTTTTGTTTTTAGTGGTGAAGGTTTATTTGGGGAAGTTTGGAGCTGATTTGGGGGGAAAATAGCTGTTGGGATTTTTGAAATGATTTTTCAAAATAAAACATTTCTTTTTCATTCAAAAATAATTTGTAAAATATATTTTTGAAAAAATGTTTTGTCACATTAAAAATGTGAAGTTTAGAAAAATAAAGTCCTTTGATCATTTGTCAAGTAGTAGATTTGTTTGTCCATACCTTGAGTGATTTACGTTGGGATATAAATCTACGACTCTATTGAAGCATACTTGAGATGTTGAGAGATGTTGATATAAGTATGCGTTGATGATTTGTGTTAACAAGTAACTTGCGCATTTTACGTTATGCACTACAAGTTACATGTTTGTCATTAATTAAACCAAAGAAACCGTTTAGTTTAAATATCGTAATATTTGCACTAACACGTTTCTTAACCATATTATTGTTTCGATACACCTATTCGCCTTGGCCTACCGTGTAGTCTTGGTTTATGGTTGGGAAAGTGCCGCTTGTTCTAGTTTGAGGTTCAAGTCTAGAGATTCAAGAATCAAGCCTACGTTGAAGACAAATCTTTGAAGATCATGAGAAACCCACTATTGTACATGTATAGTTCATCTCAAGTGGGGGGATATATTTATTTCTTGTTATAGTTATGAAAAGAAAATGTGAATATCCATATGTAGATATGTTATCTTTGGTGCAACCTTGTATAGCACCGTAATTTGAGCTTTGAAAGAATTAGTATCGAAAAGGCCACTTCGGTCATATATGAAGAATGAAGATGTTGGTTCTTAATCGCCAACATGAAGACCAAGTGTGGTTCCCATCATGACGTCCGCTAATGGCACACAATTGTTACATGATCCAATTTTTGCGTTTTGAAGCTTGAACTTTGGATGAACGGCAAGTGGTAGCAACTCGGCTTGTACATTAGGGGTACAAATCACTTAATATAATCCTCCTTTGTAAACACATACAAATCTTCATCACTGATCTGAAAGTCTGTACCCTGTATCTTCCATTTTAGATAAACCATCTTGGGAACAAACATAAAAAAATTATGAAACAACAATTGGGGAAAAAGATTGGGGTTTATCTGTGTGCTATTGAGAGAAGTTTTGAGATAAATTTTGTAAAAGAAATTATGTGAAAATGTGTTGAAAAAGGGAGATATAATGGGCGAGAACATAGTTAGAAGGTAGCTGGGAAAGTACAAAAAAGTGTTCGGACAAAAATGCCCTCCTGTGACCTTCACGTAAGGACTGAGATAACGTGTGAAACTAACGAGCGTTAGAAAATTGGACTAGCGGCATAATATTTTCGAGTTTATGGACTAAAAAAGCAATAATTCCTGATTTAATTAAAATCGTTTAGACGTTTACAAAAAAAATAACATTATTGATTAAGATTCAGAAATTTCCGTCTCAGATTCAGATGTGCGAATCAGATTCAAACTCAGAGCATCTTAACAAACAAATAGCCTCTAAGTGTATCAACCGTCATTTAACTTAAGATTCCATCAATGATAGGAAAAGCTAAAAAAATAAAAATAAAAAATAGATTAGATTTCCTTGGACCAATATTAAACAACCAGAGAACATATAAGGAAGTTTCATCTTTCACGAATAACCGGAGAAAGTATAAGGCAAAACACACTTTCAAGGTTTCATCAATTATATTTTAGACGTTTAACCATAGTCACCACAAACCAACAACACTTATGAATCTCAAAACAATGATCATACGGGAGACTCTAAGTTTAGTAGGCAATATTGATGACATTATACAAGTCTGCACTCTGCAGGAATACAAAACTTCATGATATAATCAGTAATGACATTTGTTAGGACCGGAAACTTACCTTATTATGAAAACTAACAAATAACTACTAAGAGCAATAGCAAATACAAAGTAAAGTTGCCGCAATTTTTTACGACACATTAAATAGGAGAATAGAAACTCAAAGTAGTAATCTATTTCATCATCAATGTACAAAGCCATAATATAAGTCGATACTTAAGAGTTTATATATTTTAGCTAGACAACATAGACTGCTCATATCACTAATTCTTAAAATAGAACAATAATGAAATATAAGACTTTAGGATGAAAAAAAATAAGTAAAATAAACTAATAAAACATAAAAAATAGTTAAAAATAGATATTATCCTAGCATAAGCCATGAAAAATCTAATTGACCTTATCACTCATGCTTACAAGTAGCAAAAAGTGTTGGGTGGCCTAAGCAATGATAAAACAACATTAATTGAATTTGAAATAAAAAATAAGAAAAATTAAATTAAACACAACAACATAATAAGAAGTCAGAAATAGATAACAAAGACTCATAGCCATCAAGCCAATGCTAAAAGCCTTTGGTCAACTTTGTCTTTCAACATCGACATTATGGGCTTCAATTGCTAAAGCTCTTCTAACCCAAGATTCTCGATAGGAGCAGTCCACCACTTCTTCTCTTGGTTCTCTTTCCTTATCATTTTTAGTTGTGCACCAAGTTTTTTCTTAGATTCAAGTTGAGCAAGTAAATTGGTCAATTCAATGATGAGATGTTCGATTTTGGCTTTGCGAAGCTCCTCCATACGCACGAATGTGCTTGAAGTTGTAGCATCGCGGTTCTGTCCAAAGTAACGATGCATAACTGCCTCAACTGATGGAGCCCCAAATGAGTATACTCTTTCTTTGTTTGGGGAAAATACAATAATGGCAATATCCACCCCACAAACGGTAGAAAGCTCGCTTGCTTTCTTGAAAACATTGGGGCGGCGTTTGCTGAAACACGCAGACAAATTACTTTGTTTTGCTATTTTTTTCATTTCAACTTTTTGGCGGCCAACAAAATTTCGAGGCATTTTTTTTGAAAGATTACTTTTATTTTATTTGGACAAAAAAAATGCTCTTTGATATATATTTTTTTAGCTTGCCTCGAGGAGAGAATGGGTTTTGTTTATATAGGGTTGATATTCTTTTGAACGATTTGAGTACATCTGTATTGCAATTAAAGAATGGTCCCTTTTACTAAAATAAAAATTATTCAAGTGTAAATTTATTACTATTTACGCCGGTTTTGTCTGACCGTATCTTGAAATGTAATCATAGTGATATGTATTTACAGCCTCAACATTAGACATTACTTCTCGAATCTTGATATAAAAACACTATGACGATGGTGGCTTAGAAGTATACTAAATGAAGTTCATAGAAAAATATTAAAGCCTTGTCTTCTTTGAGAAATTTATCTATTCAGACTTTAATATATTATTAGTTATCGTGGTTCCTTTTGGCATATTTTTTAATGTAATCGAAGCAACGTATATTTGCAGCTTCAACATTAGACATCATTTCTCAAATTCTCATATACAAAAATTATCGAAGCTAATTAATTTTTTATTATCATAATCATATAGTAATACATATAGAAGAAATTTAATGTGAACGTTTTGAATAGTAATTAATTAACATATAAAATAATCCTTACTTGGAATTAATAATAAAAAGAATGAGTCACCAACAAATGTAGGTTAGCTTGAATGGTTAGATGGTAAAATTTTAAAAATTGATTCGCACATATTATCTTTTAACCAAGAGACACCAACTTATGCATTAAAAAGTTGTATTATATATATATTTTGCTTTGACGGCTTGTACATTAGGGGTACAAATCATAATTTGTATGTGAAGAACATCTCCCTTAACTTCTTTACTTAATGTTATGAGTTCAAGAGTTAGGGTCAAATGAGAAGACTAATTAAAATAAGAATGATAAGAATTGATCAAATCACATATTTCAGATGCACTTACAAAAATGAATGCATGTTTTTTCAAATTTCCCTTCCTCATTTGAAATGTGTGGCTAGAATTACTTCTCACTATTCACATTTTTATTATTCTTCTCATTGTATCCCTTCCCATCATTGAAACCCTTATCCCTTAACCTCTTTTATTTCACAATATATTATGGTGCAACTTACAATTCTGATCCTTCATATTATTTCCTAAAACCTTTTAAATAAACAAAGAATACCTTATCCATTTTTTTTTATTAAAATAGTATTTGTATTACATGCTTAAATGTAAGGTGGTGTTTGTTTTTTGAAAAACCTCTTACTAGCATATGATTCTTATCAAGTCAGATCCAACAAGTGAAAACGGTGCTTTTTTTGTTATTTTTTCAGAGACGAGTAAAGGCTTGAGCGTCTTAGCGGACCAGACTTGGGAGGGTCAAATGGACGCCTCTTNTTATCCATTTTTTTTTATTAAAATAGTATTTGTATTACATGCTTAAATGTAAGGTGGTGTTTGTTTTTTGAAAAACCTCTTACTAGCATATGATTCTTATCAAGTCAGATCCAACAAGTGAAAACGGTGCTTTTTTTGTTATTTTTTCAGAGACGAGTAAAGGCTTGAGCGTCTTAGCGGACCAGACTTGGGAGGGTCAAATGGACGCCTCTTAATACCCAAAAAAATTATAACATTAAAATATTAAGAAATTCTGGTTTTTACTCCTCCTTTATGCATCCATTAAATCATCCATTTCTTCCTTCTATGTTGTCGTCACTCATACCAGCATCCTTGTCGGACCTTACCAGCAATTTCAAGATAAAGTTATTTGGGATGTTTTGATTAAACTGAATTTAAAGGTTACCTTCATCACTTAATATAATCCTCCTTTGTAAACGCACACAAATCTTCATCACTGATCTGAAAGTCTGTACCCTGTATCTTCCATTTTAGATAACCCATTTTGGGAACAAACATAAAAAAATTATGAAACAACAATTAGGGAAAAAGATTGGGGTTTATCTGTGTGCTATTGGGAGAAGTTTTGAGATAAATTTTGTAAAAGAAATTATGTGAAAATATGTTGAAAAAGGGAGATATAATGGGCGAGAACATAGATATGACAACTAGTTAGAAGGTAGCTGGGAAAGTACCAAAAATTGTTCGGACAAAAATGCCCTCCTTTGACCTTCACGTGAAGACCGAGATAACGTGTTAAACTAACTAGCATTAGAAAATTGGACTAGCGGCATAATATTTTCGAGATCATGGACTAAAAAAGCAATAATTCCTTATTTAATTAAAATCGTTTAGACGTTTACCAAAAAAATAAGATTATTGATTCAGATTCAGACATTTCCGCCTCAGATTCAGATGTGCGAATCAGATTCAAACTCAGAGCATCTTAACAAACAAATAGCCTCTAAGTGCATCAACCGTCATTTAACTTAAGATTCCATCAATGATAGGAAAAGCTAAAAAAATTAAAATATAAAATATATTAGATTTCCTTGGACCAATATTAAACAACCAGAGAACATATAAGGAAGTTTCATCTTTCACGAATCACCGGACAAAGTATATGGCAAAACACACTTGCAAGGTTTCATCAATTATATTTTAGACGTTTAACCTTAGTCACCACAAACCAACAACACTTATGAATCTCAAAACAATGATCATATGAGAGACTCTAAGTTTAGTAGGCAATATTGATGACATTATACAAGTCTGCACTCTGCAGGAATACAAAACTTCGTGATATAATGAGTAATGACATTTGTTAGGACCGGAAACTTACCTTATTATGATCACTAACAAATAGCTACTAAGAGCAATTGCAAACACAAAGTAAAGTTGCCTCATTTTTTCATGACACATTAAATAGGAGAATAGAAATTCAAAGTAGCAGTCTATTTCATCATCAATGTACAAAGCCATAAGTCGATACTTAAGAGTTTATATTTTAACCTTTACTTCACATTATTTCCAAAAGAAGCAAATAAGAAAAACATTATATTTTAACTAGACAACATAGACTGCTCATATCACTATTTCTTAAAATAGAACAATAATGAAATATAAGACTTTAGGATGAAAAAAAAATAAGTAAAATAAACTTTAAAAACATAAAAGGTAGATAAAAATAGATATTATCCTAGCATAAACCATGAAAAATCTAATTGAACTTATCACTCATGCTTACAAGTAGCAAAATGTGTTGGGTGGCCTAAGCAATGATAAAACAACATTAATTGAATTTGAAATTAAAAAAAAAGAAAAATTAAATTAAACACAACAACATAATAAGAAGTCAAAAATAGATAACAAAGACTCATAGCCATCAAGCTAATGCTAAAAGCCTTTGGTCAACTTTGTCTTTCAACATCGACATTATGGGCTTCAATTGCTCAAGCTCTTATAACCCAAGATTCTCGATGGGAGCAGTCCACCACTTCTTCTCTTGGTTCTCTTTCCTTATCATTTTTAGTTGTGCACCAAGTTTTTTCTTAGATTCAAGTTGAGCAAGTAAATTGGTCAATTCAACGGTGAGAAGTTCGATTTTGGCTTTGCGAAGCTCCTCCATACACACGAATGTGCTTGAAGTTGTAGCATCGCGGTTCTGTCCAAAGTAGCGATGCATAACTGCCTCAACTGATGGAGCCCCAAATGAGTATACTCTTTCTTTGTTTGGGAAAATACAATAACATTAACATCCACCCCACAAAACGGTAGAAAGCTCGCTTGCTTTCTTGAAAACATTGGGGCGGTGTTTGCTGAAACACGCAGACAAATTACTTTGTTTTGCTATTTTTTTCATTTCAACTTTTTGGCGGCCAGCAAAATTTCGAGGCATTTTTTTATTGAAAGAGTACTTTTATTTTATTTGGACAAAAAAAATGCTCTTTGATATATATATATATATATTTTAGCTTGCCTCGAGGAGGGAATGGGTTTTGTTTATATAGGGTTGATATTGTTTTGAACGGTTTGAGTACATCTGTATTGCAATTAAAGCATGGTCCCTTTTACTAAAATAAAAATTATTCAAATGTAAATTTACTACTATTTACGTCGGTTTTGTCTGACCGTATCTTGAAATGTAATCATAATGATATGTATTTACAGCCTCAACATTAGACATTATTTCTCGAATCTTGATATAAAAACACTATGACAATGGTGGCTTAGAAGTATACTAAATGAAGTTCATAGAAAAATATTAAAGCCTGTCTTCTTCTAGAAATTTATATATTCAAACTTTAATGTATTATTAGTTATCGTGGTTCCTTTTGGCATATTTTTTAATGTAATCGAAGCAACATATATTTGCAGCTTCAAAATTAGACATCATTTCTCAAATTCTCATACACAAAAATTATCGAAACGAATTAATTTTTTATTATCATAATCATATATTAATACATATAGAAGAAATTTAATGTGAATGTTTTGAATAGTAATTAATTAACATATAAAATAATCCTTAATTGGGATTAATAATCAAAAGAATGAGTCACCAACAAATGTAGGTTAGCTTGAATGGTTCGATGGTAAAATTTTAAAAATTGATTCGCACATATTATCTTTTAACCAAGACACACCAACTTATGAATTAAAGAGTTGTATTGTATATATATTTTGCTTTGACGGCTTATACATTAGGGGTGCAAATCAATAATTTATATGTGAAGATCATCTCCCTTAACTTCTTTACTTAATGTTATGAGTTCAAGAGTTAGGATCAATTGAGAAGACTAATTAAAATAAGAATGATAAGAAGTGATCAAAACCGCATATTTCAAATGCACTTACAAAATTGAATGCATCTTTCTTCAAATTTCCCTTCCTCATTTGAAAGTGTGGCTAGAATTACTTCTCATATTCACATTTTTATTATTCTTCTCATTGTATCCCTTCCCATCATTGAAACCCTTATCCCTAAACCTCTTTTATTTCACAATATATTATGGTGCAATTTACAATTCTGATCCTTCATATTTATTTCGTAAAACCTTTTAAATAAACAAAGAATACCTTATGCATTTTTTTTTTATTAAAATACTATTTGTATTACATGCTCAAATGTATGGCGGTGTTTGTTTTTTAACAAACCTCTTGCTAGCATCTGATTCTTATCGAGTCAAATCCAACAAGTGAAAGTGGTGCTTTCTTTGTTATTTGTTCAGAGACGAGTAAGGCTTGAGCCTATTAGCGGACCAGACTTGAAAGGGTCAAATGGACGCCTCTTAACACTCAAAAAAATTATAACGTTAAAATATAAAGAAATCCTAGTTTTTACTCCTCCTTTATGCATCCATTAAATCCTCCGTTTCTTCCTTTTATATTGTTGTCACTCATACCAGCATCCTTGTCGGATCTTACCAGTAATTTCAAGATAAAGTTATTTGAGATGTTTTGATTAAACCGAATTTAAAGGTTACCGTCATCACTTAATATAATCCTCCTTTGTAAACGCATAAATATCTTCATCACTGATCTGAAAGTCTTTACCCTGTATCTTCCATTTTGGGAACAAACATAAAAAAATTATGAAACAACAATTGGGGAAAAAGATTGGGGTTTATCTGTGTGCTATTGAGAGAAGTTTTGAGATAAATTTTGTAAAAGAAATTATGTGAAAATGTGTTTAAAAAGGGAGATATAATGGGCGAGAACATTGATATGACAACTAGTTAGAAGGTAGCTGGGAGAGTACCAAAAAGAGTTCGGACAAAAATGCCCTCCTGTGACCTTTACGTGAGGACCGAGATAACGTGTTAAACTAACGAGCGTTAGAAAATTGGACTAGCGGCATAATATTTACGAGATCATGGACTAAAAAAGCAATAATTCCTAATTTAATTAAAATCGTTTAGATGTTTACCAAAAAAATAACATTATTGATTCAGATTCAGACATTTCCGCCTCAGATTCAGATGTGCGAATCAGATTCAAACTCAGAGCATCTTAACAAACAAATAGCCTCTAAGTGCATCAATCGTCATTTAACTTAAGATTCCATCAATGATAGGAAAAGCTAAAAAAATAAAAATAAAAAATCGATTAGATTTCCTTGGACCCATATTAAACAACCAGAGAACATATAAGGAAGTTTCATCTTTCACGAATCACCGGACAAAGTATATGGCAAAACACACTTGCAAGGTTTCATCAATTATATTTTAGACGTTTAACATTAGTCACCACAAACCAAAAGCACTTATTGTAGGATACTCATAAATTATAACATGCGTGTTTCTTGTGATTATGGTTCGATTTGTATTAGAAGAAAGAAAGAAGAAGAGAGTTTAGAGAGAGAAAGAAATAGGGAGAGAATGGGAGCCTTTAGAGAGAGAAAGAACAAGAGCTAAATGATTAACTATGTGAAAGGTCCAACCTTCTCCCTTGGTGGGAGAAGGTATTTATACTTACAATGGATGAATGCCTCTACTAGGCTGTGGAGCAGGCTGACAGAGGGTAAAAGACCCGACCCGACACCACGAATAATAACTAAAACTAAGCTACGTATTAACTACTATATTGAATTCTACGAGCTATACAATGCTTTAATATACTAGGGGTGACCGAATCCTCTATAGGAAAAAACGTATTCCTAACAATCTCCCCCTAAGGGAGGTCACCCCGGAAATTAAATCTTGAATTCCAGCATTGAGATCTTTGTAGATATCTTTGTAGCTCGTAGTTGTTGATTCTTCGGTGTGAATAACTTTGTGCTTTCAGCAGCTGACTCTCGATGACTTGCTTAATGTGTAGGATGATCTTTAGCATTTCTTCGTGTTCATCATCCAAATAAGTAGCTTCAAGTCATCTTTGAGTAGAAGTGTCTCTATTGTGAAGTTGCGACTTTCTTTGTGTTGTCATGCTCACACTTTTCTGGATCATGATCTTTTGCATCAGAGTTGTGGAAGCATAGTTGAAGCCCATTCCATGATCATGATTTCTTTGAATTTGATGTTGAGGTGTGAGCATGAGGTGATGAATCGGCATCTTTTCAGCAATCAGCAGCAACCGCCAGCTTCTTTGTCTCTGGTGGGAGTACGCCTTTTCCACATGCCCATACATCTTTGTTGAGTGAATCTCCATGGTTGAATCGGTCTGAATGCTCCTTTTAGATGTCGGTATGAGCATGTGGAACTAGAGTGATGGTGGTGAAAATGATAAGTTTGGTATGTTGAGCTGCATAAAACTTGGTTAGTAATAAACATACCAGCACATACAAGTTCGGACTTCGAGATTGTTAACAGCATAGTGTGAAGACTTTCTCTAATCCTTACCAAGGCCGTTCCTAATCGGATGCCCCCGAAAGGGCTTTCACTGACATACCGAAGTACATCAACGATTAGGTGAGTCGCTGGAGATCACCCCACGACTGTAGACCTTTTGGAACACCACCGCGAACATTAAGCGTAATCCATGAGAGATTACCAAAGTGACCTGCTGTCAGGGCTGTTTGATGTTGACCCTGGTAGGAGTTTCCACTCAATCACTGGGAAATACATATGTATATTCTCTCATAAGTGTTCTTGGCAGATTGCTAAGATCTGCGAAGGACTCAAAATATTACATCTGGTGTCCTTGATGTTTGAACAACCAGTGTAAACGAATTAAGTGTTCCTAAGAGATCTTTTGATGCATCTCGTGGCCCTAGACTCGATAAGTGCAATTTGGTTATCCTATGCGGAGACTAGGGAGGGGTCTCCTGCTTCAATATCAACCATCTCTAAGAGATGTGTTGATAGATTACACCGGTTCCCCGTGAGAATGAAACAAGCTCTTTTAAGAGAACTTGAGTGGTTGGAAGGTTTAGTGCAGTGCGTCACTGGGTCCATGATGTCTTGTCTTCAATACCGGTGTTACCTTAGTAACGACCAGTAGCAGATGAGTTGAACCCGGTTTCTGCCCTAAGGTTGAATAATTGGAGGGCTATTTCTTTTCACCCTTTCTCATTTCATTTCTTTTTAATTCTTCTACCCCTTCAGTGCTTACCGAGACTTCATTACTAGAACCTAGTTGGGTTTGTTCCCGTCCTAGCTCACTCTCAGTCGGCACTCTTCCCTTTCTCACTTTTCTCCCTTCTTTTTTTTCAATCAATCCTAAGGACTTCTATTCTATCTATTGGATTGTCCCTGGGAAGATCCCTCCGATTCTGGTGGATCATGGGAGCACATACCTAACCTTACCATCCTTATAACTCCATGCATTAAAGTAAAGTGGTCGGTCTTTTGGTATCTTTCCACAATCGCCATTAAACCAAATCTTTGAAAATTCTCTCAAAGTGTTTATGATTAAGAAACACATTTTGTTAACACTTTGAGAGTTTTGAAACTTTTCAAATGCTCCCCCTTAACATGTGCTCATAGGTTTTTGATAGAAATTTGCACATGTCAGGGTGAGTTGCACTTTTGAATTGATTCACTCTTAATAGACATATACCCTAAGGACACGTTTACGTTGCTTAGTTAAAGGGATCCATTATCAGCTTTTAGGTGATAACTAGCCCTAATAACTAACTTGAAGTTGTTAACATTCCTTAAAAAGGAAGTTAGACCCGTCAAAGTATACATCTAAGAAGAGCTTCTCGAAACAGTACTTTCTACTTGGATAAATCCTTTCGAATTCTAACGTTTGTGTTTCGTCAATTCATGAGTCAAATCTGAGCCACACTCAAATGGGATGCCAAAACTTATTATTCATCACAAACCATTTTGCTCCCCCTCAATATGTGCATAGATTCAATTTAAAATTTAAAAATCTCAAAAATTTTGCACATACGGGAGAGCGTACATTTTAGTCCAAAAGCATCACATTTTATATCAGATTTCATATTTAAATCACATTCTCTCCCCCGATCAAAAATTTTCAAATCATTTGAGATTTTGTGATCCCAATTTGATTTAAATGAGTTTAGAAATATGGGAGAAAATGAGGTCAGATTTTAACATGTACTGATTTTGAGACACTTTTTCACTGCTGCTGGTGCACAAAGTTTTTAAAGGTGCAGAAATTTTGAGCAAATACGCTCCCCCTCAATTAACGACCCGTTTTCTATTTAAAGAGTTAGAGTCATTAAGTTGAACGGCAGGGTATCTGTGAAAATTTAAGTCCAATAGCCACCTTGTAAACCACAAAAACTCTCTTGAAGAATCATAAGAGAGAGATTTTGGGATGAAAGAAGACTTCTCTTCTTTTACTAGAAATGATGCACTGAAGCGTACATCAGATCGAGGGTGCACGGATGTAACGTAATCCATGCCCGGGTGAGGTTCACCCGTTGTTAGGAACAACCGTCTTTTAGGCGACGTGTTTTCCTCATTTTAAAAAGCGGGTTGCTATATGAAGTAATAGCAAGCCATAATTTTGCGAGCGGGTTACAGTCTGAAATAACTGCAAGCCATATAGGCATGTTTTGAAAACATTTTGAACTTCTGATCGAACTTCATTTAAAGACCCGTGTCATTATTGAATGACATTTCTAGGACCGTAAATGTTATCGATGCCAGAAGACATGCCGTAAAAAAAACTATATTTTTGGTATTTTCTATTTTATGATTTTTATGATTTTTGGAGATTTTATATTATTCTATTTACAATTTTTGAAAAGAAAATATGTACAGAATGGAGTGTACGCTTGGTTTTTAAAGAATGGTTTAGCGATGCACTTTCCTTACATTGAATTCCAACGAGGACTGAAAACCGGTGTTTCATTTTGAAATAACACTCGTGGAATCCATGGAGATTTAAAACTCTTTTTCCGTTGAAAAGTTGATTGAGAAACCCTGTGTTTCTCTTGGAGTTTTGAAATCTGAAAAAGAAGA
This sequence comes from Artemisia annua, assembly GCA_014162995.1. Classification (NCBI taxonomy): domain Eukaryota; kingdom Viridiplantae; phylum Streptophyta; class Magnoliopsida; order Asterales; family Asteraceae; genus Artemisia; species Artemisia annua. The sequence continues at coordinate 7,097 of LBNU01036252.1, read as the reverse complement.
TTTCCCTCTAAAGTTGAACCACATGGGTTCTTTTTGAAGAATTGTTTTTGTGATAAATGGAAATCTTCCGGCATTAGAGATGTTGAAAGCAGAGTCATTCTTATAATGCATCGAAAGCATTTTAGATTTTGAATATTTGAAAGATTTTGAACGGCTTCGCTTTGGTCTCCACAATTGCTTTACCAGTGTAAAACGATAGTGTAGATTTTGAGAAACATGTATCACATCATTTAAATCATGTTTCAAGTATGGCCTATTGACACATTTATCCTCCTCAAAGTATGTTTCATGATAACCATTTTGATAATAGTTGAAATTTTGACGAAACATATCTTGACTTTAAATGACATGTACATGCTCACAAGAAAAATGCATCATGTACAAACAAGCATACATATTAATCAACACCTCATTCTAAATCAACCAAAGTGCACAGAGTTCACAAATAAACACAGAAGATCACAGATTAATTCATTCTTTCACTCGAAATTTTTCGACTCTTATCATGGTTTAGGATTATGATTTTGTGACTTTGCATGCACGCAAGCATCATAACGCATGGATATTGTTCAGCAAAACGACCTAGTAATAGCAGCAAAGAACATCAACATTTTAAGCCCTAAATCTCATGATTTCAACCTATATTGTTTCTAATCAAGCAGGCACTTAAACAAGCATTCATTAGTGTTCACTAAGGCAATATGAACTAATTAATTAGATTAAAACACATCAAAGAGAGATGCTCCAATCGATAATTACATAAACCTTAGTCTCTAATTATGCCTTTTTGACCGTTGAACTCAATTAAAGCATTTTTGTAACAATTGGTCAACAACCAATTAGAAACCCATAAACGTGGAAAATAATCGAGGATAAAAAATCATTAGTCTGTATTGTTGAGGTTTTTCATGAAGAATTATGAAAAGGTGTGCCAACTTCATGATGTTGTGAAAAGTTTTTCCTCTTCAAAACATGTTCCATTTTTGACGATGCAGAGCAATATTTGTTTTAATGGAGGAACATAGTTTCGAAGATAAGAAGTTTGCACACGGAGAAAGAAGATTATTTTTGTATTTTTGAAAAATTTGTTATATGTTTTACTTTATTTTTGTTTTGAAAAAGAGAAAAAATAAAATTATGGTTTAAGATATGTGCAAGATATATTATTCAATTTAAGAAGATGATGACGTGTATACCAAAGTGAGAATATCGTTCAGCACGTTGTAGAAGTCTGTAGTCAACATCTCTTAAACTTTCACCACCAAAGCTTTCGAGGCTCACGAATTATCGTCTGAACTTGTGGTTGCTATGATGTAATCTTAAACGGGATTTTACAACTCTTGTGACTTAAACCGAGAGATCGATTCTCTCCCGGGATTTTACTAAAGTCAAAAAAAGAAACCAAAAGATGTAATATGCGAGTTAGACTTGGAGTGAGATCTTTGATAAGTCACAATTAGCACTAAGTGTCAAGTCGCGACAAGTCAAGTTACAATAGGTCCGATCGTAATAAGTCAAGTCGTAGAGATTAACTCACAACGTCAAATTACAATCAGACTAATCAAAACAACTTAAGTCACAACAATTCACCAAACGCAGGTTGATAACAAATCACTAGAATCTCACAACTAAGTTAATCGCTAGACACCACCAAATCGCTTAATTTTAGCCTCCTCAATGTGAAGCTTTGGTAGCTTCCCCCCAAACCGACAATCACCTACATGAGACCACTTCTCCCAAGTCGTTGAAGTGATGCAAAAAGTCTCATTGTATGAAGCTCAGAAACCCGAAGAAAACGATAGCACCGAAGTAACAGGGTGAAACACGAATCATCTCTGCGGTTATCAATCTCGGAATATATGATTAAGTTCAATCACATGACCCTGTTGTGCGTCCTCGATGTGCACATTACTTTGCGGTTTTGAGCAGTCGTCTATTCAGGGGAACAAGATATCAACATCTTCATTTTAGCAGACGCTTTACAGTTATCTTACACATAAAAGCTCAATCCATATTGTACACATGTGCCCAACACAAGAAGAAACGATGACACCAAAGTAACAGGCTGAAGCACTGATCATCTCTGCGGATTGATGAGTGCGCAAACACTCATCATTTTTGGTCAAATCTGAAATGCAAAACATCTGAAAACACGCAAAAATGCATCAAAATGTAGAAAATACCCAAGGATCGTGTTTTATGTGTCTCAAATGCAAAATGTTTAAAAACAAATGAAAAACGAACAAAGTTTGCATAATTGGCAGTTTCAGTCCCCCAACTTTCAAAATTTGGCAAAACTAGTCCCTGGAATTCAAATTTGTGGAGTTTTATCATTTAAGGTCCCTGAAATATTCTAAAATGCCAAAAATGGTCCTTGAATGATTCTTTGGGCAAAATTACAGTTTTGGTCCCTGAACTTTGGGAAATTTACAAAA
>LBNU01036250.1:154646-174561 GCA_014162995.1 Artemisia annua | reverse complement strand
ATGGTCAGGTCCCAAAGTGTAAGAGAGATTGAAATTGCAATATGTTAAACTAGATACTTGATATTAATCTTTCTAACATTGTAATCGTACATATGTTCAAGTATATATATGCTGCGAATGGTTACCATTGAACCATTGCAATGTTTGCTGCAAGGTTGTGTTGGTTCTGCTTCTTTCGAACAGGTACAAGCAACAGACACACCCTTTTCGTTTTCTAACCGCTAACTTAACTTAACTAATAACCTAACATAACGGCCAAAACGGTTATTTATTTACTATGAACACGTTTGTCCTTGGAGTTTATTTTGTCCGAGAAGTAACATGCAAAGATTACATGCTCACCATTCTCTCTCCTTAATCTTGAATGTTGCTTCCTCTAAGATCTGAACTCCGAGCATTTGTCGCATAGTAACGAACTTGAGTCTTGGTAATGCTTTTGTTAAGATATCTTCCCTTTGAAGTTCTTCACTAACGTTTTAATTATGTCCTATTATCTACACATCAGCGAAATGAAATTGATAACGAATGTCAATGTGTTTGCTCCTTCATGAATATGGGTTTCTTCACGAGCTGAATAGCTTGATATGTTGTCACTCTAAGATGTTATTCTTTTTCTCTTGCCATTCCAGTTTTAGTTCACTAAAAGTGCGTTTCAGCCATAATGCTTTGACATGCTGCTCCCAGTAGCTGCCATGAATTCTGATTCACATGATCGATCAGTGCTAAGCTTGTAGGTTGTTTCTGAGTGCACCAGGTAATAGGTGATTCTCCAAAGTTAGAAATAAATTCCCGTAGTTCCTTTTCTTGATCGGTTTGATTCCTAACTACTGTCGTATAACCTGTAATTTTGCAGCCCGCCTTTTATCTTGTAATAATAAATGCCATGATCCTTTGTTCCTTTGATGGTATCAGGATTATTGTTTAATCTGCCTTTTGGTGATGTCCTTTGGGTCTTGCGCATAACATTGCTGAGTAGTCACGAACTGGGGTAAGCTAGATCTGGTCTTGTGTGTAATAAGCTACCTAAGATTCAATTAAGCTTCGGTAGTAAATTGCGTCAAGACTGGGTTTCCATCTTCCGCCTTTGACTAGACTTAGATGGCCGGACTCCATAGAGGTATCTTTGTGTGTCATACTATCGTCATATTTTGTTTCTTTCAGGATCTTTATTATATCATCCTGACTGCTTGATTGTAATTGTCTCCTCCTGTTGTGAAACTTCATCCCAAGGCTTAATAAGCTAGCACCCTAAGTCGCTCATTTCAATTTATCTTTCATTTGGGGATTTGAAACAGTCAAATTTCCTTCTTTGGGAGTGCCGCGTGATTATCAAATCCTTCTAACATTATACTCCAACTATAAGCGTAGAAATCTTGCTTCTCTTGCGTAATAAATTTCTTTTCCAGATTACATTTCTTAAAAGTCTAATGACTTCAAAGTTTGATCAAGTTCAATGTTCCAAGCTCTAGGTGCTCTGTCTCAAGCGCATACAAAGCTTTGGGTGAGCTTGTAGACTTTTCCTGAAGTTTCCCTTGCTGAATGAAACCCTTCAGGGTTGTGTAACATAGACTTCTTCCTTCAATTCTCCATGCAGAATGTGATTCACATCCAAGTTGGTAGTACTTGCCAACCATGATATGTGCTGAGTGACTAATCATTAAGTCGAGAGCGTTTCTGAGCCGTAGCACGCGGTGCAATACGGTTCATCGAAGGGTCGTATTCTTGTTTGTAAGTACTTTGCTACTAACCTTGGCCTTATGTTTTGACAATGTTTTACTTCGTAGATCTCTTATTGGTTTCTATAAACCATTTGGAGTCCTATTGCCTTTTGATCAGTGGCAATGTTGTAGACGTCCATGTGTATATTCTTGTTGATTGAATCTAAATTCAATTTCCATGGCCTCGAATCCATTTCTTATCTTTCGATGGCTTCCTTAAAATTATCGAAAGAACCGGTTCTTCTATCTGTGAAGAACTAATTAAGACATTGTGTTTTCTACACTTTGTTCCATTGTAATACGAATTTCGCTTATCTTGTTAATCCTAGAACTGGCTATGATTCATATCTGTGGATGTGATACTTTCCTAAAGAACACTATGAAAGTAGAAGATATCTAACCTCAAATCTTCTGATTAGGATAAAATAGATTGTATGATTAGGTAACGGTAGTGACTGGTGATCTGGATCTGATGTTGGATCGGTATTTCGAAATACAATATTGTTATGATTGTCAATTATCAATCCTGAATATCCTAAAGATTGGACGGGGTATAGTATTTTCCATTGTCAAAATTCATCTTCTACAAAAACTAGTCAAAAAGTGTTCTGCGAACTATGTATATACTCCCATATTTTATCACAAATCAACCCGGGCGAAGACAGGTTTATGTTTCCTAAACTCTCAACTTCCTACCTCACCCTAACATTGTATTCTTCTTCCTTCTCTGGCATTCATAAAGACTCTAAATGCTCTACTTAATACCATTCTACCCTAACTTAAAGCTCCAAAATCATTGGGTTACTCCTTATCTATGCCAGATGCTAACTCTCTCCAAAGTGCAAACGGCTGAGCAAAACCACACAAAGGTATCTCGATAAGAAACGAATATCTTACCTGAAAATTAAGCTATGCAATCCAAATATAATCCTTAGAGTATTCCAGACTTCGATTATCTACGTAATAATTTAAGAGGGAACTTACTATGCGCTGTTTCTATCTTCAGGGCCTCATAAGATAAAAGGGAATAACTAGCGGATTGAGAATAGATGTTAAATGGGGTCGTCTAAACTAGATTAATCGAACAGCGCAGCCCAAATAAGAGTAGTTGAAGGGTTAACGTCTCATTGCTTTCATCATACTCCTGCAAGTTGAGCGGGATAAATACCAGTCTCATCGCGCCATCTCTCACTATGGTCGTTTTACTCAACACACAACCATCTATGTGTAGTGAGCATATGGATAAGATAGGTCACCACTGATCATGTAGACAGCACTACCACAACCATTCTCAACAAAATTTACCAGTACTTGTGCAATTCATATTGCTGACTCACAACACCTATCACCCACACTATACTAATAGATACTTAGGCCTCCTTAAAACCTTTACTTATTAACTTCACATATTACAAGCCTTCGCGCCACACCTAAATCCACAAAGCCTTTAAAAACAATGTGTTGAAGTGGTCGCCCTGATCCGAATCAGAATAGTTGACAAATGAGGAAGAGTAGACCCAACATGAAAGAGGTAATACAAGATCAGGATCAAACTAACAAAAAGAAGTAGAGACTTCTTTCCTGAGATGGTCGTGGGTGACAGCTTATGGAAACACAGAAGATCCCAAAAACAAAAAAAAAAATAATACCAAAGTCTACGAAAGTTCTCAGATATGACACCTTATAGCTTTAGTTATGGAAATTGTAGATATCTAGACGCAAAAAAATCAAAAAACCAACCAAAACAAACATAGAACAAATTCCAAAATAAACAATGCACTCACAACTAATCTGTCCCCAGCCCATGCATTCCTATTCAATTAAGAGTACTCCTCGCTATACAATAGACCTAATTGCTTGTATCATCCTAACACTACTCTAGGGTGTCAAACAGATACAAGAATAGCAACCTCAACACTAGCAACTGCATAACCAGCATTGGTAATCCCAAAGTAATCCTATGTTTAGCTAAGACGACACCAATCAAAACCACACATAGGTCAGACTCAACTACAAACAAAACAACTGTGTATGTTAAACACTAGTAAAAGTCGATTCTGTAGAGTAGATTCTACCCTTCATCAACAAAGTCGTATTCTAAGTCACAAAAAAGTCAATTATGTGTATCCATCCAATGATGATCTTGAAGGCATCCTCCTCTCAGTAAACAGAAATTGGTCCATAACTAAGTATGATATACTCTATATAGAGGATATACTGGCAATGTAGTAAACCTTCCGTCGGATTATCTTTTGTGTGGTTTCATACAAACACTGCACAAAACTACTTTGTAACCTTGCTCCTTACTCATATAACGTATAACTCGCTCATCTCCGACACGCAAGAACGCCATCAACAAGTGATGCTTTCATTCAAATACATCTTTAACACATATGACTTTGATATACAACACAGGATAACATAGATGGAACTTACTTGCAACCGATATATCATAGAAAAAACCAATGATGCCCTAGCAAATCTAGATATATAGAATATATTCTGGGGTCCCTGAATATCTGCACTTAGGCGTTTACACAAAAAGCATCTTCGAGTTTCGTGGTGTAGCCGAAAAACGGATATTCCAAGAACGATAGTGATGGTTCTTCCGTCATTCTAAGATAATCGTCTGTTGAGTTGAACATACCGTGGTTTGTTAGATGGTCTTTCTACACTCATCTCTCTACAAATGTCCTAATTGTGTTTTTCACTCTGATGATGCAAAGCTGTACTCAATTTACGTCCAGTATCACCATAGTTACGGTAATATAATTAAGGAACTGTATAATTAGGACAATGAAGCTGAGGTATACCTATATGCGGAGATAGATTTGCGCATTCGAGGTTTTATATATCTTAATTTACCCCTGTATTAAAGCCAGTCAAATTCCCCGTGAGTAGTCTGATTCTTACCAGATCCACGATAAGCCATATCAAATTATGCAATCTGAGCAAGATCATTAGTCAGAATTTTTCCAGGACCATTCATGCATGTATCTGTTAGCACAAACAAAAGATACATAAGTGACGAGCTGAAAATAATAGATGAAGCCATGAACAACCAAATAATGATAAGAAAATAAGAAATACTTCAATGGATGGCACAACCTTACTTAAAAGCTGGGCACGTAACATTTATTTCATAAACAAACAGATCTGGACGATGACCAGTCAAATGATAAGCTAACCTTAACGAAAATACTCTACCAGATAGCAGCTCAATGTTCATGCGATTCAATGCAATATTCACTGGATGGCATTAGAGCATTTCTATAAAAAAATACAAGTAGCACACTTTCAAGTCGGATCACTTTCAAGTCTATGTTAGGAACATATTTCTTTGTGTAATTGATGTAGTGTCTCATTAATTAGTAGTATTCCCCTACTGGAATATATAAACATTATGAATACTAACCGGGTAGGTATATTATTTCTTGAATGCCAAAATACTTATACACACATGTGTTTAATTTGAGTTGAACAAACACCTATTGTTTGTTGGACGCCTTTGCTACCGTCAGGCCAATGTTTGTGACCCTATATAGGATCAGAGGAAATACCCCCAAGACCCAAATAAAAATGTGGAGTGTGGAACTGTTGATAGTGTCTCATCCAATTTCAGTTTTTGAAGCCCTAAGGGAAAATGCTTGTGACCACAAAAACCTAGTTTGTGAAAAGGTGAGCTCACACAAGTGCAACTCGAGTATTTTGCACAATCCAAAGAAAGCACTCCATATTTACAGGAAAACCAAGGCATAAACTTAACCTATATATATGTGTGATCTTGAATGGTATATCATGATAGAGCATTAGCACACATGTATCACACATTCAAAACTATTCCTGGAGTTAAATATTCTATGAAAGGGAGGATGCACAATAATAAGGCAAGAAAGGTAATATAATACACCAATACAGCTTGGTAGGCGAGATTACCTTACTGAATCTCATGATTTTATGTTCATCACCACCAAGTATTATCTTCAACTGTCCCATTATAATCATAACCTATAGAGTGTAAAAAGTGCAATAACGATAAATCCATTAACGAAAAATTATATTTTGTTGCTAGGATGATAATCAATCAACTTTTAAGAGACTGGATTTATTTAACTCACTTGATCAATGGCGAAGCCAAGTTCATAGTCATCATCTGAATTTAGATAATCAAAGGTAGCTTTAGTGAGCTTATAAGACATAGCTGTCCCTGCTACTGCCCCTCTAATTACATATTGCACGAACTTCATCTCATTACTCCATCCTATCACTGCTCCGGCTATTGCTCCAAGTGTTGCCCCAACTGCATAGTACCGCATGCATAACCACATAAATAATTAACAACTTAAAGTACCCAAAAAGAAAGATTAGTACATACTATTTAAAAAAAAAATCTTGGTGCTGACCAACTCCAAACTGGAAAATGAAGAACATGAAGAGTAACCGAATAATAACTGCTGAAACAATGGAGCAGCAAATATCTCTCATCTTCCTTACGATAGTTTGGATGGTTTCACTGATTCACAAGTAAGACAGTGCAGGTATGATCAAGTCTAAATAAGGTGCAAAGCAATTGACTCTCACTCCTTGGCCTCTATGTTTTTTGGAGAGCTAACAAGTCCTTATATATACACATCCGCGAACAAACGAACAAATACATTTAATCCGTAACTTCCACAATATTACCAAAGTGGGCCATCATGTTTGTCGATGTTCAGATAGGCTTTTGGGTCGTTTTGCTAAACTTAGTTACTCTTGAATATGATGAAATTAGGAGCTGACTAATATAATTTGATTGACTAAGATTTGAGCTGACTAATATAATTTGATTGACTAAGATTTCTTGAATATTTTCTCAATATTAAATATTTATTAACTGGCACATGTATAGATAAAGGATAAAAGGTACTCCGTATTTAGTAGTTTTAGTTAAACAACATTGTAAATGGTATTTGTGGGTTACTCACATAAAGTTGACCAATGGCATTAAAAATTCAAATTATCAAGAAACAAAAAACTATTTCTTCCTACGACCTTGATCTCCGATATCCAAATTATCAAATTTGCAGATAATGGGATTTGAACCCTGGCCCTTATGTTCACAAAGCAAATTCACAACCACTAGGCCAGCTTCACTTATGAAAACTGGCCAAAGTGGGACTCGAACGCGGGTCTTCAAGTTCAAAGGAGAGCAGCCTTACCACTAGACTAGTAGTCCAATGGTTAAGCTATGCTAGAGTAATGATTGAAGTTCGGGTTGATGTCGAGTTGAAAGATACTATTGTGGTGGCTATCCCTAAACTTTATGGGGAGGGGTTTTATACGTGTACTGTTCGTGTTGAATATAAGTGGAAACCCCCTAGATGTGCGTGCTGTAAGTTTTTTGGTCATATTCAGGAGGAATGTCCCAAAAATCCTGGTTTGGGTGTGACGAAGAACTTGAAGAAGCCTAGTCAGGCTCCTAAAGGTGTTCCGGTTTGTTCGAAAGTGGGTTTTAAACTTGTAAAAGAGTATAGACATGTTTCAAAAAAGCCAACAACCAACTCTAGTTAGATGAAAGGTGTGGAGCCTACAAAAGAGGTTAGTAATTCAAACCCATTTAATGTGCTTAATTTGGTTGAAAATGATGGAGAGTTGGGTACCAATGCGGGGGATTCATATTTGGCTAGTAACAGGGTAAATTCTAGTGGCTCTTCGTTCTGGAATGTTGACACTAGTAGCACTAGTACTATTCCTATTGTTGAGAAAATTGGGAAGCTTGAAAAGCTAATTATTGATGGGAAAGGTACTCTTATGGATGATGATGGTAATTCTTTAAAAAAAGATGATTATCTGGGTGATCATGATAGTGAAGATGAGGTTGAACTGTTGATAATGATATGGCTCGTTCAATGGCTTCAGAAAGGTTGGTTTTGGCACTAAAAGTTTGCTGGAACAATGGAGGGATTCTTATGTGAATGGTGACTATGATGAAGACACATACGATGATAATATGTATGAAGGCGAGGATACTCCTGACAAATTCAAGATATATGCGATAATTTGGATATCGGAGTTCGAGGTCGTAGGAAGAAATAGCTTCTTGTTTCTTTAGTAGTCTAGTCACTTTGTGTTCATTTCTATAAGGAAGTAGTTTTGCCTATGGTAACAGGCGGAGACGTGGGACTCACCTTCATCCTTTGTACTTAAATATTTTTTGAAGTAATAAACTTTACCGGGGAAACCCTTTACCAAAAAAAGGCATTAAAAATTCACTTTTTCCTTTTAAACTTACACTTCAAAATAAATTATGTGTATGAGGATTCAATTAAATTACACTACATATTACTTAACTACATATTAATTAGTGAGAAAAAGTAACTGGCGTTTTGCGACGGGAGACTTCAATGTCAAACTTATCTGTCAGAATAAGCTTATCATTGGTATTGATTTTAATATTTTTGTATTGAATAAGTGTTTATCACTTCTCATTTAAATCAATTTTAGTTTTGACTTGTAAATGTTTTAAACACATACAAATAAATTTAAGTAACATTAAGAGTTACTTTTAAAAAAGAAAGCAAGAAACTTATTAATCTAGTTATTCTTAAGGTTTCTGTCATTACAAATGTTAGATGAAGATGAATTAATTTCTTTGAGACAAAAATCATGTTCAGTAACGGTTACTGTTTCGAATTAGGAGTCAGGGACCAATGGTGTAATCTAATTTTGGACGAAGAGACGTAAATACCCATGGTTTGAAAGTCAAATAGGAGAGATAACGAGTCAACATAACGACAGTTGTGTATAATGGGGATCAAGGGACCAAACGGACACCAGAGGCCACATTGGGACCATCCCCGCGGATCCCGTTTTCTGGGGACCAAATACGCAATCCGCCCTAAGTTCAGGGACCAACAGTGCAATTTACCCTAAAATAAATATAGTTAGACTTCAATATCTGTAAATTAGGATAAATATATAAATTAAGTGGATTGAAAATTTATATAGTATTAGTTCTATCACCCTGACAACATCACAATAAACATAAAATATATAGACAATGTTGCGTCATCGTATGAACGCAATGACTTAGAAAATACAACGAGTATTGCGACGATCCGCCGCGTTGCGGCGGAGCGTTTTTTTTTAGATTTTTATTTGGTAATGTATGCAATGCAAAAAAACGTTAGTTTTTTTTAGTCAAGGTTTTTTGTATTTTTTCAGAAGTCTATTTGCCTAGTTGGTTATTCGGTGCGTTGTCGCAAAGCATTTTTCTTCTCTCTTTTTTTTGACATTTTTTATTTGTTAATGTATGTAATGTAATTTTTTTTTTTTTTTTTTTTTGTATTTTTTTAGAAGTATATTTATAAAAAATGGAATTAACTAAAGGTTCTAGAGGCCGTGTTTTCTCGTGAAAAAAATGCCTATCTGTGTGATGAGAGGGACTACAATCAAAGGATTGAGGAATTGAAAGTTAGGATTGAACATAGGCATGGGATTTATAAGGAGTTGAAGAAACATGGGATTGATTCTGTTTTCGATGAGTGTTTGTCGGAGTTGAAAGCTGCGGAGAAGGTGGATTTTGAGGAAATGGGGTAGTTAATTAGGAGCAGAAGCTATGCTGCTTCTTTACGTGCTGCTGACAAACAAAGGATCGTGAAGAAATTAAGGAGGTTTTAGTAAGGTTGGTTGTCTCTATGTCCTCTCTATGGTTAAAGCTGATGATGTTTAGTAGTCTTTTGTATCAGGCAGTGGGTCATGTGTTAAGGTTGGAGTAGTGTTATGTAGTATATGTATGTTTTATGTCTTGAATGTGTCAACATTCTAGTGTACCTGGAATTTGGACTTTGCTTATGTTAATATTAATAAAAGTAGAACTTTGTATGTTTTATTGATGAGACGAAAAGTGTACCCGTTTTAAGGGGTCATTTAAGCACTAATTCGAGTAAATGTGATCAAATATTGCCCTAAATCGTTCCTTTTGTCATTTTAGGTACTTTTGAGAAGAATTCTGGAAAACATGCTAATTTGGACGTTTTTGGAGCATAAAAGTGAAGAAAACGACAAAGTCTCAAAAGAAGCTGGAAAACCTTCCTGACGGTGTCAGAGTCACAAGGTGACGTCGTCAGCCAACATTGACAAAGGAGTAAAATCAGATTACACTAGACGCCCTATGAAGAAAACAAGATGTTTACACCTGACGGCGTTAGGTGTTAGAGAAAGTAGGCCGTCAGGTGTAATGCTAAAGAGTGACGGCCCAGAGCACATTTACAAGTGACGGCGTCAGAAGTAGATCTAGGCCATCCAAGAACCCTAATGACGGCGAGCTGACGGCGTCAGAATCCATAACCTGACGCCGTCAGAGTGTAAAATCTATATATACTTTTCTATTTTTCATTCATTAGTGTGGAACTTTTTGTGCAAGTTTGGGGAAAACCCTAAAGACGAATTTGGCTGTATTTTCAAGGGTTTTTCACCCTTGAATCCTTCATGTTCAATTAAAGATAAGTCCTCACTTAAATTAATCAATATGTCTATGTGTTGGTTAATTACATCTTATGCTTGTCTTTCAATTAACATGCTAGGCTAGATTTTTCTTGTGTTTGCTTAGATCTAATGAAACCTAACTATTAATTATTGGTTGATTGGTGTGTTATTACTTGTCTTGGATGAATGTTTCATCAATGTTAGGCTTAAGAAAACTGGCTAAACTCCTATATGGTAACATGCTTGAACGTCTTAAGAAACATGTAACTAATGCGTACTAGGTTATTAAGGTAGTATTTAACGCATGAGCCACTGTTTACAATCCCTATGATTGGGTGCTTTACGCATCGTTGTAGGAGGAGATAAGAGCTCATAGAATTGGGGAGATATATACGCCACCCCATGAACTGTTAAGGAATACACCCGTCATCCACGCAAGTAATACATGTACCAATTAACCGGTAAAAGATAGTTAGGGAGTAAGGAAATCTAAGTAAACACATTTGTCTCCATATAAGTTTTCACAATCACAATAGTTTAGTTATTTTATTTTTTATTGCAATTGTAGTTTTTTGGTTAGTTGATTAGCAACTAATTCCGCCCACTCCTCCAAAACCCGAGATTTTACTTGCTTTCATAAAAATATAAAAATACAAAAATAATCTTCCTTCACCCTTAGACCTTTTGGAGTAGTTTTTCTAACCTAACGAACACTATTCCCTATGAGAGAACGATCAATCCCCCGTACTTACCACTACACTATACTACACCGACCAGGTACACTGCCTGGTGGGATTGCAAGCTTCTCAAGATCCCTTGAGAGGTAAAACCTGTTGCGTGGTCGCAATCCCACGTCATTATTTATGTAAATTGTTATGTTTATTTGGCTGTTTTAGGTTTATGTCTTGGTTATGTGATTATCAATAAGTGATGGTACATTTGTTCATTTAGTTTTGTAGAATATTGTTTTGTTTTTTTTGCAAAAAGCTTGATATTTTTTTTGGAAAAGGTTCTGGTTGCAGCCTGCTGCAACTTTATTTTCAGTATTTTTTGTGGTTAGGAAAGAGTATGGTTCTTTGGATACCAAGTAGGCTACTTTTTTGGCCATGTTATTGTAGCATATTTTGTTTGCATAGGAATTGGGAATGAACCAAATAGTGTTACAACTTAGTCACTTTCACTGTATCTAGTTACCATTTTTTTTGTATATAAGTAGTGGCCAAGTGTTGGGTAGTTTTAGTGGTCTCTTGTAGTTTTTGCTTAGAAGTTACAAAAAAAAAAAAAAAAAAAAAAAAAAAAAAAAAAAAAGAAAAAGGATGGTGTCTATGCCAAACTTTGAAGAACTAAAAGAGGTCTGTGGGTCTAATGAGTTCAAAGATTGTTTCAAGTTTATTTTCGCGCAAGACGAAAGTGAAAATGATGGTATGGTAATGAAGATAACTGAGCTGTGCAATGGTCTACGGCAAAAAATTTCAAAGTTTGCTGATCTTATTGACGAAGGGCAGTGTATTAGCCATTTTGATGCGACAGCGCAAGTTGGGTTAGAATGTTTGGTGAAGGCCCAAGCTAGGAATGGTGAGATTTTGCAAGCGTTGATTGGTGCTTTGGACTTGGCACGTGCTATCAGAGATGAAAAGCGCCATCATGTGATGCTCATGGAAGTTCGTGATTAGGGTTGCTTTCTTACGCGTGATCGTGGATCCGAATTATGATTAGGCTGTGTTGCTGTACTTTTAACTGTTGTTCTTGTACGTTAGCTGTGTCTTATGGTGTAGTACTTGTGTTAGTCGTTGCAACCTTTGTTGGTTCTTAATAAAAAGTGCTTGATTTGTTGTATATTTTACAATGGTTTTGTGATTTGCTAGTTACTGTTTATTGTAGTAGTTAACTTAATGTTAATAGAATGTGGTTGACGTAGGCCAATGCGTAGGTCACTGATCTTATAGTTTATTGCAAAGTAGTTAAGTCAATGATAAAGCAATATAGAAGAAAAGGTCATTCTAACGATGCGATAATATAAAGTATTTAGATACATAAACTTTGCGCATTACTGCGGCGCAAGTATGTTACAAAAGATAGTCTAATAACATAAGTACTTATTTTGAGCAGTTATACGCTGCTATAGGCATACTTAGAAAGTTATTTACAGGGTAAGGAACGTTTGTCTAGTGGCAAGCAGGATTCATCAGATGCATTAATCATCTTTCTTGCTTTTTTTGGTACTTGGTGTTCCCGCTTCTGCTTTTGTAGTTTGAAAGAGTTGTCTGCGTGTGTTGGTCTTTTTCTTTTCTCCTTTCGTTGAAGAGGACTCTGTTACATGGACTTGTTCTTGCACAGGGGTCGTTGGTATTTTTGGTTCGATCTTTGGTATTGTTGTTGGTATGTCAATATGTGAGTCTGTTTCTGGTGTAGTAATCATTGTAGTTGTTGATTCTGCCTCATCCTTAGTGCTTGCTGGTAGTGTCTTAACATCTGGTTCTGGTAGTGCTGCAACTGTTGGTGTTACGTCCCACGCTTTGTCAAGGAAAAAAATCTCTGCTCTTTCGTACTGTCTTTTCCATAGTGTAGCTGAAATATATATGTTTTTTGTTCTAATGCAGCTAACTCTGGCGGAATTCTGTACGGATCCAAGTCCTCTAGTATCTGGATAACTTCATTGCAGCTTGCGACCATGGAGTGTGCTTCATCGCTAAAGCAGGTTAGCATTATTCTTCCGGTATCATCAAAGATAAATGCTTTGAAGCAGCAGCTGTGATAAATATTTGTAAAATAAGTATGAGCCTAGATACTAAGCTGAGGCATGTTTATAGTGAATATTTATTATATATATATTTTTTTACCTGTAGTCGATACCAGTGTTGGGATCTGTTTGACGGCAGTGTCCATGTGGAAACCTTCCTGATACTTTGGAGCGACATGTGGTGCACCTTGTGTAGGACCATCGCATTCTGGTACTGATATTATCAAGAGTTTCGACAACAGTAAAACGGACATTCTGCAAAGGTATTTTTTCTTAGAGACTTCGCATATTCTTTTATCGTATGTATATATTCTTTTATTAATACCTGATGATGTTGTGGATTTTCTGTTAGGAGATCTCCTAATTTCACACGGTTTCTTTGCTTCTCTTGTTCTATGTCAGCACATCGTTGGTGTTGAACATTGAGTATTGTTGCTGGCTCAAGGAAATAGTTGTACCTGCAGAATTATAACAGGTCACATAATTATTTGCTTTTATTATATATTTAGTATTTGTTTTGTATTATGTTAGAACTACTTACACTGATCGGATTTCATTTGCCTCTGGTATGTCAGGATTAAAATAACAGTGGGTTGTGGGTGTGCTTGAAAGTTGAAGGCCAATATAAGGTAATGTGATCGTTACTATTTGTATATGTAATAATTGTAGATAAGTATAGAGTATTTTGCTTACCACCGTATGATTTTACCACACATGAGGTTACGGCTATGGCTGCTGGCTTTTCACTTTCTTCATACTCTTTCATGTTAAAATTTCAGGGCCTTTTCATTCCACAAAGTAAATCGTATACTCATACTGCTGTTACAAAGAATAATGGCAACGATTAGGGACTGTAAATATTAATTTTCAAAATATAATTACACTTAAATGTTACATACTCAAGGTTTTGTATCCTGATGTCTCTCCAATATGTGACTTCTTTTGTAGGCTTAACTAATTCTAGTAGATCAGTCACATATTGTACATGTCCCACATAGTCTGCAAATGTTATAATCAGATGAAATAAATAATACTGTATTTAGTATTTAAAATAGGTTGTTTATAGTAGAGTAAGTGTCAAATAGACATTCTACCTGTTAGGAGCCCTTCTTCTTTATCCACTTTTGAGTGAAGGTCAATGTACTCAACAAAATTAAAGTGATGGGATGGGAATCCTGTATTAAGCGCTTCTTGTATGTCTGTATATTTTCCAAAAGCAAGCGAGAATGGATGCTCAACTGTTTACATCCATGCTGTTGCATCTTGAAATCCAAACCCTTTGATTTTATATGCTTTCTCGGTTTCAAGGATGTTGAACCGGTCTTTCTCACGTGGCTTAATGTTTGCTTGAATTGCTCCTCCCTAGCCAAAAATAAAGCAATAAATGAAAAGGTGCTTGTTTTTGAGTTTAAGTTTTTTTTCTAGGAATATAGAAATTTACCTGCTGATCAAGTAAAATGCATGAATGCATAGATGGGACCGATGCTTTGTTAATTGTTGTCCATTTAGGGTAAACTTTTACATAGATAGTTTTATCAAGGTCGGTTGGTTTTAGGGTCAATAGGTTTGTAGTGTCTGTTTGGGCAACAATTTCTTTCCCATGAGTTTTTGGTTGTGAGGTATCTTCAGAAGCAACAATCTCTTTTCCATAAGGTTCTGGTAGCAAGCTTTCTTTCTCAGTACCTGCCATTAGTCTGTATGCAGACATATTATTTTTATTAAATTTACTTTATATTTATTATAATGATAGGCTAGAATAGGAGCATGCATATACTATAATGATTATGTAAGAATGTCAGATACTTCCTATTGTACATGACTAAATAAATAAGAATAAATGTGTGCAAAGAAATTAGTTTTTTTTTTAATTCATCAAAAAAAGAACTTGGTCAGTTGTGACTTGGTTTAGGAAATCTTTGTAGACTATGTTCTTGGTCATATTTGGATCTTTCTCCGGTTTTTGTCGGATAACAATTTTGAGTCCTTGAGGAGATGTTGACCTAGAAAGTGTCACATATAATTGCCCGTGACCAAATACAGCATCTGGCAGATAAACACCTATTTTGTTTAGCGATTGTCCTTGGCTTTTATTTATTGTCATTGCATAGCAGAGCTTGATCGGAAATTGCTTTCTTTTAAAAATGAATGGTAATTTTTCGTCTTTTTCGATCAACACTATCCGCGGTATGAAGACTTTTTGAGACATTCGAGTCCCTGTAACTATGCGTGCTTCTATAATCTTTGTAAGCATCTGTGTAATTATCATTCTTGTCCCGTTACAGAGTCCTCCGGCTAAATTAAGATTCCTTAATAGCATTATCGGAGCACCTATTTTGACGATGAGATTATGGGGAGGCAACCCTGTAAACCTAAGTGTGTTTAGATACTCCATAGGATAAAGCAAATCAGTTGCACCTCCATCGTTTGTTTTAGGTATAGCCTCGTCATTGCTTTTGTAACTTGAATGACTTCCATCAAGCATATCCATAATCTTTGAATTTATCATATCTGCGGCCTCATTTTTAGGACATACAATAGCTTTTTCTTGGAGTGACTTTGCAGTTGGCCTTTGTAAGCTTTCGTTATCATAAATGAAATCTATAAGCTGTAGTAGACCTCCTTCGTTGTCTGGATTGCAGTATTCTTCTGGTATGTTGACCCAGGCTACATTTTCTGGATCAGATGGATCTGCTTCACCAATGTCACCATTACTAACGTCTAATAGCCATTGTAAAAAGTTTTCCATATGTCGGTGTTCTTTTGTAGACATGGATCTTTGTTGTAGCCTCATGTTTTCCTTAAGCACAATAACATCAAAATGTTGCCAAAGATAGGATTGCGTAATAGATAAACCAACTATTTCTTCCTTGGCTGCATACTTCTTTACAGGCAATGTTTGCCTGAAATCACCAACTAAAATGATTGTTTTCCTTCCAAATAGGTCATTTGGGTAGTCAAATAAGTCCCTAAATGTACGATCAAGAGCTTCAAAGCATCTTCGATCGTTCATTGGCGCTTCATCCCAAATGATCAAGTCTGTTTGTTTAAGTAGGTTGGCTACCTGCGTATTCTTCTTGATAGTACAGACTGACTCATCGGTTAGATTCAGTGGTAGCTTGAATCTAGAGTGAGCTGTCCTACCTCCCGGTAGCAATAAAGCGGCTATACCTGAAGATGCAATAGCCAAAACAATTTTTCGGCGTGATATTAGTGTATAGATCAGACTCTTCCAAACGAAAGTTTTGCCCGTGCCTCCGTTACCATAAAGAAACATTAATTCTTATCTTTCACTGTCTACTGCATCAACAATACATTCAAAAATACTTCGTTGCTGTGTGTTTAGCTTAGGAACTCGTGTCCTCACGCAATGGGATTCAATCACGCTTTAGAGATAAATAATTTCATAGCTCTTTTTACTTAACTTTGAAAAGTAGCAAAATGTTCGAAAGAGATACGAAACCATTTATTCCCTTAAACGCCCCGTTTTACCATTTTCTTTGTTCCTCCATTTATTACACTTATTACTTTTGAACTTTTCACAACTTATTCGGGTGACGGTGTATCGACTTTCATTATCTTGCGATAACTTTTAGGGTCTTCGAGTAGAAACACGATTCATAGAAAAGTGACCATACGGATAAAATTCGTCATCCTTGATTTTTCACAAGTCCCCAAACTAAGTTTATGAACGAGATCACCGTTTACTTACAAGTTAGATGCCAACACTACTCATAAAAGTTACTTGTGAAACCTCTCGTTCCCATATCTTAGTGTATCTAGATTTTTTTATTTTTGTTGAGAAATGAATTGCTTCATATATTCTCGTTCCAATATGAATTAGTCCGATAAAGATACCAAGAATCCTAACGCTAAGTAGTTATCGATCTTCTCTTAAGAAGGTTTGCTCGAAAAATGAGGTCCACATCAAGGATATTGGATACATACAAAGACTTTTGAATACAACAAAATAGACATAAGTTGGCGAGTACAATTCACGTGCACCTCATGCGTCCGATCTAGGATCGTAACATGCACCTCACGCGCTACCAACTTAAGTCTAAACACTTAAGCTCATAATCCATAAATCTCAACATAAATCCTTATTCTTTCTTTTGATTTTTCACTTTTTTGACTTTTCTTGATATTTTTTTTTTCATTTTTTTTTCTTTTCTTGCCTTGGTAACTTCTCAACTCCGAACCTTCACGGTTTCAATCCAAGACCTACCGCCAACTGCTAGGGTTAGAATGTAGGATCCAAGGTCCGATCTCAATCCGAAGTCTCAAAGTACCTTAACACTTATGAATACCGGGCTTTAGGGTAGCTCCGAAACCACATGCGTACTACGCAATACAACGAAATACCATACAATACAACTCGAGACAATGGCGTGTATCCTTGATGTGTACCCAATTTTTCAAACAAAGATTCTCTTAAGAAGATAAAGAACTAAATTTCGTCAAAACCGAGACATCTTTAATTATTATACACAAGATATGGGGTGAAACAAGCTAATGGGAATAAAAGACCACAAATACCTTCGATGAGCCTTAAAGAGAACCACTACTCCACGTATGGCATCTAACTTCTAAATAAACACTATCATTTCTCGCTCTTCGCCTTTTTAAAGTTCTCAAATAATGAGTACTCGCGAATACTTAGCCGATAATCAAGCTACGCATATTTAAAGTCAATTACGGAAACTTGCAAACTCTAATAAAAGAATTCGCATTTTATAGCTTCTTATGTAAAAGACTAGCGGAAGCTTTTAAGCTGCGCATATATAAAGTGATGTACGGGAACTTGCAGATTCTAAAAGAAGAATTCGCGTTTTATAGCTCCTTGTGTACAAAACTAGCACAAGCTAATCTGATCATCATTGGTTAAGGGAACAAGCTAGGGCTCAACACGCCCGATCAAGTCAAAATATTATTCCTACTCTCGCCAACAAGAAAGTCAACACGGTGTCAAAACACTTATTCGAACTTTATTCTATTTTTCACAACTTTTCAACTCTTATACTTTTTCAATTATTCAAAATTTTTAATTTTTGTTATTTTTGAGGAAAAACGAGGTTGCATGAGTAAACGACACAAATGAAAGTGCAAGTCAAATCAAATCGAAGATTGACCCCCCCAAACTAAAACGAAACATTGTCCTCAATGTTTGAAAAGGTAAGGGTAATCCTAACATAAGTCTAGGGCCATTTATTAATTATGCCAAAGATGTTAGTCGATAAGATTTAGGATATAATACGGATCTCCAAAAGCATGAAGAATGAGACTCGAGTGGAGATGAGACAAACAACGAGCACGAGAGTCATCATAATTCGGGAAATTCCTGGACAATCAACACAAACAACCACGAAACAAAAGAATGGAAGAGGTCGCCCCTCCTCACGTTATTGGTTAGAAAAATAAAACTAAAAGGATAAGCATGGGGTGCCTCCCACAAAGCGCTTGTTTATTATCGAGTCGTATAGCTTAGACTCGCCCCGAATTTACTTAATCATGGGGGAGCAAATGGAACGGACACCCGGTATAAACGGAGATGCCGGGGTCAAAAACGGTATCCTCACTCCCGGTGGAGTGGAAAAGAGAAGAAATGATGGGATAAGTGAAGAATGGGTGAAACACACGGATGATAAAAATAAAGTCTAATTCTGAATCAAGGGTGGGTTGGGCGGGTAAAATTTTAAGCACCGGATCATCATGATCAAAAGTCTCATCCACCATACCAAAGATAACATCATTCGTATCAAACTCAAAATCTTCATCCGGTGGTTTCGCGGGCGGACGAGGAGATGGAAGATCAACAAGAAATGAATCATCCTCGTCATTCTCAATACCCGGTGGTATCGAGTCATTCGTAGCAAGAAATAGATCGACATCCTCTAAAAGAGGGTCACGAGACGGATTATCGGAAATAGGTAAAGAATCAATCTCAAAATTAAAGCACTCGTAATCCGGAAGAGAGAAATTAGCATGAATAATGGGATTGCCACTACTCGTCTCTTCAAATCGAAAAATTTCAAGCTCGGGTAAAAAGTCACTATCCATAACGGGGATAGGAAATGAAGAAAGAATCATAGAATCAGAAGACGGAGTCGGATTTTTAAAAGCTTCGATTTTTGAAATAAGAAGATTGATATTGGATAATTTTTCACGAAGTAAATCATCTTCGATCTCATCGTCATCAAGGTCAAAATCCTTCGTCTCTTCAAACTCATAATCGGAACGCGATTCCTCAACATCATCGATATCTCTACAAGAGCCGTCATCACTTGTAGTATACTCATTGTGAGAATCGGAATAACTTTCAGCATAATCACTTTCGACGTGATCTTCTTCAATCGGAATATCATTCGGTTCAACAAGAGGGTTCAAATGAATAGTGGTGTTTTCGTTTGGAACATCCTCATCCGGAAGCGTATCATCATCGGATTCGTCAAAAACTTCATTGCTCATTGGAGGGGGGAAGATGACGAGTCTTCATTCAGTAACCTTTCAAGGAAAAGAATATCCCCCTCTGGATCAAAATAAGTATTATCGATATTAATCGGAAAAGAATCAGTATTAGCAAGAAAAGTATCGACCTCATCCAAAACGGAATCACTTCCCTCAAACGATGTGAGAGAAGGATGGGAAGAGTCGGGATTATCTTTGGATATATCAAGAGGATTATTTTGAACAACTTCACCGTTAGAATTTTCCCCGGACTCACTTGGGATTGGGACGAGGTTCTCAACACTAGACTCATTGAATTCGTTCGATTCCGTTGCCGGAATAGTGTTAAGAGGCTCGTCCCCCATTTTTAGAGAGTCCTCGGGTTCTACGGGAGAAACAATAGAAGCTTTGTGAGGATTAAGAACAATCGTAATTTTCTCATCATCGTCGTAATCATAGTTATTAAAATTCTTAAAAGGATTAGACGCTCTCTCTTCAGCAAGTAATTCTGCAATAGACTTCTCGTGAGGATCGGGAGTATGAGTAA
>LBNU01036250.1:126003-153414 GCA_014162995.1 Artemisia annua | reverse complement strand
GATAACTTCCCGGGAGAAGGTTCTTCAAATCACAAAACAACAAACGTAAACGTCAAATTCGTTTCAAGCCTTCCCCGGCAGCGGCGCCATAATTGATGTGAGTATTTTAGAGTACGTTTTTCCAAAGGAATATTCGTGAGAATATTCCTCGGGTCGTTTCCCAACGAAGGTTGACGGCGATTTCGACGTTTAGAATGTGCTCGTGTGAAGTGAATGAGAAAGTATTTTGATTTATGATTATACTACAATGGAAATGAAATATAAAGCACAACTAAGCACAAATTACAAGCACATAAAGCATAAGCATCAAAAACGTAAACGTAAACAAAAATAAACGTCTAATTAACAAAATAAAACGCGAGTTTAAAGCTAGACTAAACCTACGGGCTCAAAAGTATTTTTAAAACTTTAAAATGATAAAAGAAAATTTTAGGAAAAAGAAAAATATTATTTTGGCTTTTTATTTATTTTCTATGAATTAAAAACTATTTTTGTATTTTTATTTAATAAAAGAAAATCAAACTAATTTTAAAATGAAAAATTTACTCTACAAAATTATTTTCTAAAAATCTTATTAAACTGAAAATGAAAATTAAAAATAAATTCAGAAAATATTTTTTTTCTTTTTGTGATTTATTTTGAAATTAAAAATGATTTATTATTCTAAAAACTATTTAAAAATAAAAAGAAATAGTAAATGATTTTAGAAAATTATGAAATTTTTACAGAAAATCTAAAATATTATTTGAAATCTGAGAAAAATAAGAAAAATGGAAAAATAAGCTGAAAAGTGCTTTTTGGCTTAAGATCAGCTTATTACAAGTGCTTATTAATAAGCACTTGCAACAAAACTTAGTGAAGATGCTACAGGAAGTTTCTACTACTCAATTATGCTCAAAAGAATTGAAATCAAACCAGAAGTCTACTCAGAACATTCAAATGGAACATATGGCAGTTACAATAAGCACTTATGAATGAGCAAAAGCTAGACAGAATAAGCCAGAAGCTCAAAAAGCATGAAAAACAATCAAACAACTTCAATATGCACAGAACTAACAATAAAACTCAGAATTCTAGCCAAAAAGAGCAATTGTATCCTAAATGAAAAATCAGCAAACTAGTGGTCTAAGTCCTATTTTGTAGGCCAAATAAGCTGACCAAATAAGATGAAAACTGAAAAGTAAAGGGGGCAAAAGTTACACTACCTGGCTGAGATGCTATAAAACCTAAAAGCCCTATGCCTAATGACCAATTGCTACTCTAATTGGATGCAAATTCAGCAGCGAAAATCCACTAATGACTGCAGTTCAGAATGTAAGCTGAATTTTATATTTTGCCACTAACTTTGACTAAACCTAATTTATATGGCCTAAATCTTCTTATTGATGTATAATAAGCCTGATTAAGCATCAAATTCATTATCACTAACACATTTAACTCCCAATGAACAGAGATGCATGAGCAGATACTAAAGTAGCAGGTAGAAATGAGATTACTAGCAAACTTTGATTTTTTAAAGTATAACCTACTGATTTTAAGCCGCAACCAACCTCTAATATCCTAATGCAGACTACTCAGGTAGAAAAAACAGAACAAGAACAACTAGAACTTGATTATAACTACAGATCCAAACACCCTAAAACTAGCAGACTTACACTACATCTCACTGATTCAAACTACAATTTGCCTCAACAGTAATCAAACTAAGTCACAGAATCATTATAGATGCCAAATCAACAGTTAATAACAACAACTAACATCAATATCTAAGAATCACAGATCTAACTAAATTCATACAGAAGCATGTAACAGATCCAAGTTATAAGTACTCAAATAACACAACAACGACTAGCATATCATCTATAAGCACCAATCAAACAGTATCAAAGAGCAAATAAGATCTGAACTAGATAAAAATGAATTAAGAACTAGAAATAGGAAATGAGATCTTACGAATCCAAGGCCCTAACCGAAATAGGGATATACTCCAAACCAAGCCTATCTTTTAGACAGGCTAAATTCCACCTCAGAATCATAAATCAACCAGAAATACATCATCTAACCCCCATGAATCACCATCTCTAACATGTTCTGTACTCATTGACTTTTGTTGACCGTATGATGAAAACTAGTTTAGAAGCTTAAACACATTAAGAGAATTAACAGCAAGCTTTTGAAAAGCTTGAATGGCTTATGAAATCAGTAAATGAAAACTTAAAAACTTTAACTAAGATTTGCTTGAAGAATTTGATGGCAAGATAAACTAGATGAACTGAATTCTATTAATACTTGGAAACATTACAAATACGAAAACTGATAGATTACAATAAGCTTTGAAAAAGTGAAACTAAACTAACTTTATACTAACTACCCTAATCTACACCTAGGCTAACCAACTATCTAACCAACCCAAATCGTGGGTGAATGAGGGCTTTATATAGCCTGATGAGAGAGGTCTTCAGAAAGCTCTGGAAGCAAGTATATCCGTAGAATATTCCATATAGATCCCCTGTGACAAGTCTCAACAAATCAGAGGCCTCCAATTCCACCTGGTGATGTGTCTCGCCCAATAGATAGCTGCCACGTAACATACTCGATGTCAGGCTTGTCAGGTGTGGTGGGGAATGACCAACGTGCCCTTAATACGAGGTATTAGTGAATGGGATTGGGTAATTGGGGGTAATCGTATTTTAGGGTTCATGTGGGATTTGGGGAAAATTGGTACAGGATATGTTTGGGTGGAGGGAGTTTATATTATATTTTTTATAATAATTTGACTTATGGACCGGGTAAATGGGGAAAATAGGTATGGACCGAGTATTGATGAAGGGATGGGCTTTTGGTTTATGAAGGGATATTGGGTTGGGTTTAGGTTGTGTTTTGGATTTATGTTTATAATTTTGGCAGCTTTGTTGTAAAAAATCACAAGGGCTAATTGTGTAACTTTCTGAAAACAAGGGACCAAACATGTAATTTTCTCAAAGGATTATTCTTGACATTTGTTGATTCTTTGAGGACCGTTGTTGTCATTTTGAGCTTAAACGTGATCCGTCTTTGAAAATTACTTCCCGGCATCGGCTTTTGAACCTTCTTCCAATCCCGTGCTCGTTTTTTCGTTTTTGGCTTGGTTTTGTCCATTTTTGCATTATCCATCCCTGCACATTCAAAAACACAAAAACACAACATATATGCATTTATAGGTCGGGTTTTTGGTCTTATTGGTCTTAAAATGGTGAATAAACGATATGTGATTTAACACATATCAGGAACCAAACTTTCACTTTCTCTCTTGAGCACTTCAGGATCGTAGCTTCGCTCTTCCATAATTGCCCTATTCTGTAGCATTTCTAACAAATGTTGCGGAGGCAATTCTATTGCAAAATCTTTTAGGGATTTTCCATAGAATGTAAGGCCTGCTTCCAGTTCATAAAGAAGACTCGCATGTAGTTCATCTTCTGTTAGATGGACTTCTTGTATATGCAGCAACTGTGAAAGGACAAATGGAATGTCTTCAGACATATCATTTACATGTGCTTGAAAGAGTAAAAGTGGATTAGAGACATCACAGAAGATAAGTATCTGACAAAATAGTGCACGCATCTGAGCACCAGTTGCTGATAATGATGCTTCGTCTAATGCTATATTCCATTCTTGGTCATTACCTAGTAATCCCAATCTTTCACATGCGGCTCTATTTGTAGGGCATACTTGACCATCAAGTGTCCGGATGTGCTTAAAAGATTGACGCCCTGGTTGATGACACAACAACATCCTCAGGTAAAACAGGTCACCTGCGCTAGGATGTATGTATGTTAGCCGGCCGATAGATGAAGTGTTTTTGTACCGTCTACGTTCCCATGTTCTGTCGTTAGAGTACCATACAAATTCCTTTGGAAAATTTAAGTATGTTAGGTGGCTGGCATCTGCAAATTCGCGATTATAACGTAACCATTCAGTCAATGTTGTTTTCTTGTTGTGTTCATCATCGACAATTTCTTGTAACGCCTGTCCTGCTCTGAAAGTTACCCGCTGCATATTTTCTAGATGCACTGCTAGTATCTGGACAGCTGGCTGCCTGCAATGTATATCAAAACCAAGGATCCTCCAACATGCTTCGTGCGGTCCAATATATCTTGCATCCTGGAAATTTTTAATTTCATCAACCGTTATTCTTGGACAACTGCTGGTTGATTCCTGACCACCGATTGTTCTTGTAACACCTGTTATGGTTTTATCGGTTCCTTTTGAAATATATTTAAATAGGTATTTTATCATCATAGTCCATTCACAATACTCGACGTTAATATGAGCATAAAACCGCATAGAAAGTGTCTGATTATACGGAACGACATATGTATTGTCAAGTTCCATATTTTGTTTCATTACTTTTACTCCTGAATTTCTTCTACGGTAGTGAACAAACCCCTTTTGATCAATAAAAGTTTCTTCACAGTACACTTTAGGAAACCCTTTTTTGCATTCGTCGCTATCTTTCATACATCGTGCAGATGGATTAGCCAAACCACATGGTCCATGTAACATGAACTCTGAAACTACTCGATGACCTTCAGGATTACTTATTGGGTCTGGTAACTCAGCAGATACATATCTGTCAATATCTTCATTTCTGTGAACACGCGAGTCTTCTTTTAACCACAAAAGCAAATGACAATGCGGTAGACCTCGTTTCTGGAACTCGACAGTATATAAAACTGCAAAATTATTAACTATAATTACATATCTGAATATAATGGAGTTTGNCCTGGTTGATGACACAACAACATCCTCAGGTAAAACAGGTCACCTGCGCTAGGATGTATGTATGTTAGCCGGCCGATAGATGAAGTGTTTTTGTACCGTCTACGTTCCCATGTTCTGTCGTTAGAGTACCATACAAATTCCTTTGGAAAATTTAAGTATGTTAGGTGGCTGGCATCTGCAAATTCGCGATTATAACGTAACCATTCAGTCAATGTTGTTTTCTTGTTGTGTTCATCATCGACAATTTCTTGTAACGCCTGTCCTGCTCTGAAAGTTACCCGCTGCATATTTTCTAGATGCACTGCTAGTATCTGGACAGCTGGCTGCCTGCAATGTATATCAAAACCAAGGATCCTCCAACATGCTTCGTGCGGTCCAATATATCTTGCATCCTGGAAATTTTTAATTTCATCAACCGTTATTCTTGGACAACTGCTGGTTGATTCCTGACCACCGATTGTTCTTGTAACACCTGTTATGGTTTTATCGGTTCCTTTTGAAATATATTTAAATAGGTATTTTATCATCATAGTCCATTCACAATACTCGACGTTAATATGAGCATAAAACCGCATAGAAAGTGTCTGATTATACGGAACGACATATGTATTGTCAAGTTCCATATTTTGTTTCATTACTTTTACTCCTGAATTTCTTCTACGGTAGTGAACAAACCCCTTTTGATCAATAAAAGTTTCTTCACAGTACACTTTAGGAAACCCTTTTTTGCATTCGTCGCTATCTTTCATACATCGTGCAGATGGATTAGCCAAACCACATGGTCCATGTAACATGAACTCTGAAACTACTCGATGACCTTCAGGATTACTTATTGGGTCTGGTAACTCAGCAGATACATATCTGTCAATATCTTCATTTCTGTGAACACGCGAGTCTTCTTTTAACCACAAAAGCAAATGACAATGCGGTAGACCTCGTTTCTGGAACTCGACAGTATATAAAACTGCAAAATTATTAACTATAATTACATATCTGAATATAATGGAGTTTGTATAAAAAAAATATATGTATATATAGTATATTACCTGCTTCAACATCTCCAAATGGCTTTGCTTCGCGTAAGAAATTTACAAGATCATGTATCTTCCTTTCAAAAACCCGGTCAACAACCTCTGGTCTGTCAGCTAGTGTAAGGTGCGTAAATTGTTGCATATACTCTTCTATTTCAGGCCACCCAACGTTGCATGTAAATGTTATAAAAAATGATGGGTTTCCATGGACTCGACATATTGCAAGAGCATGCAAGTAGTGGCTATACATGTAGCGTGGTCCTCCAGTGAATGAAGTTGGAAGTATTGTTCTCGAGCCCACATCTGAACCATCTACGTCTCCTCGAGAGATAGCGTCATACAGACCTAACATATAGTCATTCCTGATGTCTTTTTGATTGCTTCTTATATAGTCCATCCTTTGTTGTTCAATGCTACAATAAGCAGTAACAACATATTCTTGAAAAAGCCGTCCTGCCTTTAGTAGCATGCTATTTTCTTGAACCCGGGGGTGTATCTGATATGCATAATACATTTTCATCGTCATCTGTTTTTCTTTTTCTGCTGACTCTCCTCCTTTACCTAGTAATTTCAAACCTATGTGGTACCCTTCATCCCCATGAATAAAAAGAAGTGGAAAGTGAAGCGACATATAGTGAGGATTTAACTTATCTATGCGATGTGGTTGACCACCACGAGGCTCTATAATAACATCATAATTAGTTTCAACATTCGGCCCTCCTTCAAAAACAATCGCACCTATACAATCCCCTGCTGGGAGATCGTATTGTTTAGACCCAACGACACCAAACAACTTTATTTTAAAATCTGGGATATCAGCCCTTTCTATTTTATCACGCGCTGTTCTAAAGAATTTAACCAATTCATTGTGCCTGTCCAAGACCTGTATCAAATTTTCAACGATATCTTGTCTTAGCCTGCTACCACTTTCGTTAAAATGCTGTAGACGATTCTTAACTTCATTTGCTGTATCGTAGATATAAAGCTTCAAGAACTTTGGTTCTTTATTTAGCTCAGGACACATGCTTCCTATCCAGTAGTAAATCTGGCCTGAAACTTTGAAAACGTAAGGGCCCCTTCCTTTATTAATAGAATCGTCTACTTCTGCTCCTAGAGATGTCATTGCGAACATTTGGTTATAAGCCCGAATATTTTCCATAAAATGCCTGTCTTGAAAGATTTCTTTTATATAGGCCGGTGAATCTTGAGTTGTAGGTAAACGAACTTTACCATTATTGCAACAACGATGGTACTCTGGGCACCTTTGACTGGCACTTTTAATTCGCTCATCATACCAAAAAATAGCATTACAATGCTTACACACTTGGTGACAGCTGTCAATGGAAAGATATGTTGATGGTGGCCCTATAATAAGTAGATTAAAAAGAATTAGGCATATGATATATAAATAGACTGCTCATTTTACCAAAACAATGAGACCATGGAACCATCTGACATACCTTGCCTCATACGTCTACGTTGGGTAGTATCTGCACGTACAGTATTATTTGCGATACACAAATCTTGTTGCCTCACTGAAATAATAAACCAAAGATATGTAACTATAACAACCATCTTTGTTTTATAATATTCTCATCAGAAGATGTTATAGGTATGTACCTTGAGTAAACCTTGGTCTTTTACTACGCCTTTGAGGAGTTTCACTTATGCTCGGTACAGGCCTTGTTCTCTTTGACTGTCTATTTGTTATTTGATTGTCCACAGGTACATAATTGTGCGAAATTCGGACATGGCTTCTGCCATCAACTTTTGAAAGGACAGAACCAAATGTACCTGTAGAAGTCAGCATTAGATGTCTTACAATTAAATGGTATATATTGGTGTCGATATAATAAGGTTAAAAAAAATCGTAGTCTATAAACTTGGATGCGAGAATTGTATTCTTCTGACATGGTCGTTCCATGGTTTGATTCATTAGGTTGCTGTCCATGGCTATTTTCAACTGCATTCACAAACAGAAAGATCACCTGGTTAAAAAGGTATGCACTTGTTGTCTATTTTATAAACTGCAAAAAAAAAAAAAAAAAAAAAAAAAAAAAAAAAAAGAATTTAGAACCTTGACTGCCATGAATGTATTCTTTTGATTTAATTTCTACACAATCTGCCGTATCATGCTGCTTTAAGCTATTTTCACCTACAAAAACAATTTTACCAATTCAAAATTAAAAAACATGATACTATTTCTAGGGAAGGAGAAACAGATTTAGAAAGAACAACGAAAAATAACTTACAATGAGAAGGTATTGTATGTGAACTTGTAGAATTAGCAACCACCTTGTTCTGTTTTGAAAGCACTTGCACTTCCTGGAGTGTAGTATGCTGAAGTAACCTACTCTTTTCTGTACATATTCTCTTGGTAGTATTCTCAGGACATGTATGAAGACCCATAACATCGGATAGAGATCGGTCCCCTTTTAAAGACTGAAGTTGATAATCCATATCTTCAACATCCGAGGATAGATCCAAAGGAGGTGGACAACTAACAGTAGGAATGCGACGAATCGCCTTTTGTTTGGTTTTCATAACTATAACTACTACTTATTTGTGGCTTAAAAGGTATGTGTATATATGAAGCATTATCTATGTAAAACCATAGCAAGTATTGGACATGCAAGCATCTAAAGCATATTTATAAAGTAGTCACCAGCATAAAGCATAGAACATGCAAACAACCATGCAGAAAAGAAACTACCATGCAAAAGCAAACAAAAGAAACAAACATAATACTAGCATTACCTTCTCAAGTGGAGTGTTGACCTTGATGATTCTATCTGTAATTTTTTTTGGTTCTTGTATCTTGTTTCTTTGGTCTAGTATTCTTCAGGTTTTGTATTTTTTTTGTTTTTCTGTAAGAAGCAATGTATTTGTATAGTGTTGAGAAGCTTCTTCATTGGAAAAGAAAAACATTGTGCATGTGGGTAGATTGTACTTTGCAAAGCGATGATTGACATTTGTAACCTAACTTTTGAAAATATACGCGTAGATATACATGATACGGTTTGCATGTTTTACAAACAAAAATGGGCTGAACCTGTACATAAGACCAAGCAGGCCAACACATGTAGTGGGCTAACTCAAATGGGCCGAGGGTACTGTTTTTTAAGTGATGTCGTTTCAAATGGCTTTTAATATATATAGTAATGGAAAATGCTTGTAGCTAGCTTTGTATCTTTCTATAATTTTCATTAATGATCACGATTGTGTTTTACAACGTACATTCACACATGTTAAAAGCAAAACGTTCACATAACCAAACCTAAACGCCATTATACTACGACAAACATGCAAGTTTTCTACCCAACATATATAGGCGAATGAGAAAGTTTATAACAACCTTTTTATGCATTGATGTAGTCTTCACCAATGTGGGTATGGTATGATGTGATTCTTCAGGATGCATGGTCTGACCTGTCAAGACTTTTAGGTCGTCTTTAGTTAGGTGCCAATTGGAAGTTGTAGGTTGTCGCGGACTCGTGGGTGATTGGGTTTTATACTAGACTTGGTAGGCTTCGGATAGTCTTGGTGATTGTTCATGATTCCTTGATGTGTTATGTGTTTTTAATTTCCCTTTAGCTTTTTAATATATATTTCATATGTCGTTCAAAAGGAATTAGTGCAGAAAGGTTAAGTATTAAATTAAAATTTATACATGCCTGAAAGTGTGCAGATGGATTGGTGACATTCAAGTATTTAACATTATATCAATCACCTTTATTTTTTTTTATTTTTTTTTTTTATTATTTTTTTTTTAAAGAAAAACGAGCACAATTATCTAATTTAATACTATAGTTTTAACCTTGTTTATTTATACACACAAAGCAAGTCAACACAACAACAACAAAACAACACACGTATACATAAAGAATTACAGTATATAAAAAGATTTCTTATATTTTAAACTTGAAGCTTGAATTACGATAAAAGAAAATTAAGGCTGTCTAGAACCAAAAAGTTTTTGAAAAATCTTATTTTGTCCTTGCCTCCTTGGTCATATTATGACAGCTTTTAATGACGTCACTATCAATATGTCATCTTTTATTATGCATACAATAAAATCTACTACCAAATTTCTTTGGTAAACATATTTTCATATGAAATATCATTATGCATACACATCACAAACTTATAAAACAAAACATTTAAGTTAATTAATCATTAAAAAAAAATGCGTTCAAGTCACTTATTGCAATGTTGAAATTATTGAATAACAACGTATGTCCGTGTATATACCTTCATGACTCATGAATCAGATTGGCATCTTGCGCACGACATACGAAAATGAAATATACATGTATCATGTATTCATGTCATACCCCGTTTATGAAACTGTGAAAATCATCCATCGATCAAATTATTTGATATAAGAGCAGCCGATACTAAGTGTTATAGGGCCTCCGCCAACCTCAAAATGTACTATGGCGGCGCCATAAAGAAACTGTGGCTTGGCATTATAGGCCTTCCGCCTTGGCCATAATAGCGCATTGTCTGTTTCCATTTATATATTTCTAATTTGAAATAAATAAAAACTATACGTCCCAGATCGACATCCTCATCCAGAACCTGATAAGTACTGTGCTTCGAAACTTTCCCGTTTCCAGTCGACGATCATATCAAGACACCTCATCAGGGCCAGGGGTTTATAAAACCGGGTCTGTTCCTTGTTTACTATTAGTAACTATTTATTAATGAGTCATCGCTCGGGGACCTTGTTACATACTAGTTAATTAAGCACAGCTACTACATGCTGCGACATAACGTAACTAAACTAAAACTTCTTGAAGTTGAAAATGTATGTTACTAAAAGATCAACGCAAAAATAGGTCTGAAAAGGAATACAATATTATTATATGATGTCGTCCTCACACAACAACAAAACCAACAACAATTATATGATACTAGCAGGGTACCCGCGCGATGCGGCGGCGGGTACCCTGTGACTATATTTTCTGGCAATGTGATATTATGCGACCATATTTTTTTTAACAATTAATTTACAAATAACAATTAATTTACAAACGTGTGCATTATTCCTTTATCGAGCTGGCACAACCTAGAAAGCACGAAACGAATCGAATTTGTCAAATAAATTGACTTCGAGATAAAGCCTATAAGCCCGGTTCATAAACCAATCCGGCCCAAATGAAATGATTATACCTAGTCCAATTATACCCGGTATTAAAGATGTAACCCTAATTTATCTCATACTTACAAAACCTAATCACACACATAACCCATCCGGCCCCTCTTCATCATTTCTCTCCCTCTCTTTTCTTGCTACTCCCATCAAATCGATAAAAAATAATATCACATTTTAGATACATCTTCATCATCAATCAAGTCTTTATTCATGTTTAATCAATTGATAACAAAAAAAATTCCAAGGGTTCATATCAATTAACGTCAACACCACCCGTAATATATGCTTGCTGTTTCAAGATCGGTCTTAGGTAGGTAGTGATATCGATTTGTGTTTTGTCTTTCATTTAACGAATCAAAGAATGATGATAACATATTTGTTATTTGTCATTCTTTATGTTCGGATATAAACATATGAAGCCTTGCTTTAACAAGATCTGTGAAGAAATGGTTTTTCATGTATTGAATATCTTCAAGGTACACTCAATCTCAAAAGAGATATGATGAAAACCAGAACTGAGATCTTCGATTGTTCTATTCGTTTCATGTATTCAGTGACCGACTGAAAGGAGGGTTCACACACTTTTGTTATGAACTTTTTCTTTATTTATCGGATATTGAAAAGAAGGAAAGCTTCTATAAGATCTATGATGTTTAAAAGTTACATCCGAAAATCTTTTAAAGATTCTTTTAAGTGATGGACAACATTGAGATCTTGTTTGTTTAAATTTTATGTTTCACTTTTTAGATCGATGATGTATTTCATTTTCGTGTGTTAGATCTTTCAAAGGTCTTGAAGTATAATGTATACCACGAAAGAAAACTGAGATCTTGATTTTTTACCATGTTGTATTCGAGAGATAGAGGTTGGGTTTTAGATTAGATGTGGAGTTGTTTGTGGTTGTGAATTATAAGTGGCTCGACTGCTTTTTCTTTTTCTTTCAAAATGTAGACTTGTGGACTGATGATGGTATGCTTGGACTGATGTTCAAAGTAAACTGAAGTCAATGATGAGTTGTGGTTTAAAGGTTGTGGTCAACTGGTCTTTCTGCTTCATCTTGATTCTTTTTGTTGTATAAAGGTTGTGGTATGGGTTTTAATGGAGGGTTGTACATTGTGTTTAAATGATTATAATATTGGGTGTAGGGATGTTTTTAATGCTATTAATGTATAATTCAGATTTTGGTTTGAATTTTGTTTTGTGCTAATTTTTGTTGTACACAATGCTTTGGTTGTTGTAATTATGAAAATTGCTTGCTTTAAACTGTTGTAAATAATGCATCATTTTTTGTACATCTGAATTTTTTGGAGAGAGAGTCATTCCTCTATTATAAGTAGTGTAGATAGGGATCATGCGGTGTCATCGATATGAATGCAATTACTTAGAGAAAAGATAAAAAAATATTTTTTCCGTTCATGAGAAAAAATCAGCTAATTTATTTATTATTATTCTCATGTATGCACGTATATATGGGCTGCGTTTAAGTCCATGTATGTTTGTATGCGCATATATTTTTTGTAAATTTGTTTATGACTTGTATTGTAGCTGGCATTTAAAATGGATTTTATAAACTGTGTGAATGCATGATTCTGTGAAACTCAACCACAGATATATAATGGATAAATTGTACCTTTTAGGTCCCTTGTAAAAATTCATGAACCACATAAAATATTAGATAAAGGAACACATAGTTTTCTCATTTTTGGTTATCACAATTCATCTGAACTTACTAAGGGAGCACCACTATAATATTTAAAAATCGTCAAAAAAATTTGGTCGCAGTCGCTTTTTGCGGGATGATGGGTCGATCATGAGGCCGACTGTTCTAGTATAAAGGATTTTTCCAAACATTGCTGATTAAAAACTGGACAATGTAGTGTAATTTAGTCGATCTGGTCTGTTTTCAAATATGCCATTGTAGCTATACTTTTAAAACACATCACCGTATGTAGTTGAAGGGATTATATAATATAAAGTCAAAATTTCTACGTCTTTTATCAATGGGAGATTTACATGTCTTTTAGAAATGGGAGATTTATCTAAATTAGGACATGTGTTATGTCTAACTGGCTGATGATATAATAATAATAATAATAATAATAATAATAATAATAATAATAATAATAATAATAATAATAATAATAATCATAATAATAAGCAAGGTTTTCAAGATCGGGATCCTACTCAGGATCGTTTCGTTGTTGCAAGACCGAAATCGTAAGATTTGATCGAGATCTTAAGATCCTACAATAATGTCATTTTTTAATAGTCTTTGTATTATTATTCAAATCTGCAAATTATTATATATCATAAACATAAAATTATATGAGTGTTTCATGAAAATGTTGTCCTAAATTATGAATGGAATGTTTAAGAAGATTCACACGTTGTTTTTTAAATTCTATTAAAACATAATCCACAAATTAGTAGTTTTTTAGTTCGTGGTTCGAGAAAAGTAAAATTAGATTGGATTAAATCTTAAGATCCTATGGTCAAAATCGGAATCCTATAATATCTTAAGCTTGCTAAGATCCTACGTAGGATCCGGATTGTTTCTACTTTGTAGTATCGTAAAATTGTAGGATCCTAAGATCAGAATCGAGATCTTAACAACTATGCTATTTTAACTCTTATCCGTGCTACCCTTTTATACCCGTTTTATTAAAAGGATAAAACAGCTTCTATGCTTTTTCGTTCTGTTTCTTTTTCCATTACTACTTTTGATTCGGTAAACTTTATATTTATATTCCACATTTTTTTGACAGTTTTACTCACTTTATTAATAGGGCAAGCCAGTTGTTTATAGTTTTTTGCTTCGTATTTTTTGTGTTTTACTGCTTTTGACTTGCAAACTTTATATTTTCTATTATGTATTTTTTATTTCGCAATTTTATAATAAAAATATATTATTAAAATATAAAGTATTAGAAAAATATTAAAAAATAAAAAATAAGAGAGTGTAGTTATCTCAAAAAGGTACCAACAACCTGGAGATCCTCGAGAGGAAAAAAGAAAAAATAAAAAGAAAAAATGTTTCGTGCGTGTTGCCTTGTGTTTTAATAGCGTACGTGTTGAATGATTTAGGTGATGCTTGTTTTTTGAGATATTTTAAGTTAGAATGTGAATAATACATTTGAATGGTAAAAGCGGTTTAAAAGTCTGAATCTAAATCATATAAGACTGTTTGTTTCTTAAAGAACGTCTGAACGCCTTTTAGTCACCAATTTTCTCATGGTTAGTTCATTTCCTAATTGTTATGGTTAGCTATTTATATGTAGCTCTAACAAGGAACAAAAAAATTAAAAATCAACAATAAGTTTATAGTATTGGTTGTAAAGTCAGTTGCATCCAAGTATTTTAAATAAAATAAAAGAATAGGCATAGCCAACGGCACAAAAGAAAAAGGAATATTTGGATGGAAATAATTATAAAGAAATGAACGAAAATAAATAACAGTGTGTTTTAGTTTAGTGAATGCATTTTATGATTTTCAAGTTAATATTTGGAATTTTTTAGTTTTATCTCATTACTGTTTAATGGAATTAAGCCAGGACGCACTTGGGTTTTCTGATTTTGAGTTTAATACATGGAAGGTATCAATTTCGTGGTTCTGTAAATGCAGTTTAAAATTTTTAAAGCAAAATGGATAGTATAACGTTGAGTTTTAGTTTGTTGCCTCGGTTCTCTGATTTTGAGGTTAATCAGTGGAAGGTTTATATTCCATGGTTTAAGGAACTTAATATTCCATAAATCAATTTGAAATCTTTAAAGGAAGCCCTTGGTAACAGCTTGCATTGTTGTTTATAGCCCTTGCATGTTTTATAGATTTGTAAAATGATTATTTCTTGGTACCATTTGAAGACTGATATGTTGCGGTAGGTTTGGGTTTTGTATGTCGTGTATAACTTGCGGTAATAACTGTTGATTCTATATGTAATATTGATTACAATACAAGGCTGATTCTTTGTTTTACAGTCCGGAGTGTGTTACAGAAACAATGTATCTTTGTATAAAATAAGTTTCTAAAAACGAATGTACATATCCTATTACCTTTTGCATTCGATTCTTGTTAGCATAATTTCGTTTGTCTGTAATAATTATAAGTCATTGCAAACATTATCGAATAAAACTCTGAGTGTTAAATAAGAATGGTCCATGAGCATTGTTGGTGTTGTCAAGCTTTTTTTGTATCACATAAAAATCAGATAAGTGTCACTATGATATAACCCTTTTTTCAACGATGATTTTTTCCTACAATTTAACATATTTGTGAAAAATAAGGAAATGAGTATTTGCTCCGCGGTGGTCAAATTTCTCGTTTGTCTACAAAAGAACAAATTTTATGAATTTAGAATGCACTAGCTTCTGTGTGTTGATTATATTGTTCTTCTACATACTGGACATGAATTATGGCTAGTAAGCCATTGTGATTTGCATTGGGGATGATACTTGTGCTCACATTTTGGAAAAACTCCAGCTGCATCCCCAACCTCAAAATCCTGTTTTACATAATTCAAAACACCATTTTTAAGTAACAAGCAGATTGGCCAATTATAATGTTAGTTGCTATAATCACGTAACGTTATTTAAATCCATGCATGCGACTTAACGTACCTGAAGGCAAATCAAGCAACAAGTTGTGTTTCCAGAACGCATCACAAACGTTGTAGTTTGATATTTCAATCTTTGGAAGTTTAATCACCTTTTCACAATTGATTTTTTCACAACATGCAACCTGCTTACACCAATTATAAATAAGAAGGTTTAATGGTCAATTATGCAATTAATTAAATATGCTAGCTATTATATATACCTTAGATGCATACACAAGCTAGTGTCTAATATATTATATTTTGTTCATCTAATGAAATAGTTGCTTTGAAATAGTTTTCGTCATTACCTTTGTGATTAGAAATATATGATCCTGATCTTGAAGAATATTGGATTCACCTGCTACAATATCAATCTGCAACAAAAAATTTCAAAAAGTTTAAATAAGTAAAAAAATTAATAATTTTTTTAGGAAAAATACATATTATAGAAGACACATCCAAGAAAGATGTTGTAAACAGCATATCCAAACACTCCAATTCAGTCAACAATGTTCATAGCCTACAGCAGAAGCACAAGACTGTGTTACTACATCAACACTGCCTAAGGAATTGTAGTAGAATGTGATAATTTAGCAATACAATAGTGCTAGAATAGTTTTTACCCTGTTTGACTTTTTCTGTACTTTGACTTTCTCACATGTATGTTGTATAAATACTGCATTGCAGTATACATTTCATAAATAAGAAATTCACACTTTATGAATTCTCTCTAAACTTCAATATGGTATCAGAGCAAACTGATCACCACCACAACAATCCACTTTTGGCCATCAATAACTAACTCCGGCCATCACAACAAACTTTGACCACCTTCAACAAACTTTGACCACTGTAACAAACCACCACAAACCATAACAGAACCACCACAAACCATCATTCTTCATCATTTTCAACCCCAATCAATTCAGAAACTCATCAAATCATACATAACTTCATCACATTTACATAATCACTAGTTCTTTCATCAAGAATCAATCAACTGTTCAAATAACAGATTTTCCCGCCAAATTTTCAACCACCATGAATACTCATCAAGAACCACCTATCACCACCACAGTTGACAATAATGATATCAACTCAGTTCATCATCCTCTCTACTTTCACCCAAATGATCATCCTGGTCTTGTTTTGATCTCAAAGAAGTTAGTTGGATCAGAAAACTATAGTTCATGGAAAAGATCCATGATGATTGCTCTCAATGCAAGAAACAAGTTAAAGA
Source organism: Artemisia annua (assembly GCA_014162995.1). Classification (NCBI taxonomy): domain Eukaryota; kingdom Viridiplantae; phylum Streptophyta; class Magnoliopsida; order Asterales; family Asteraceae; genus Artemisia; species Artemisia annua. Next base: position 136,632 of record LBNU01036250.1, on the reverse strand, counting down.
TCATCAATGGAGAGTTTCAAGAACCTGATCTCAATTCACCAATCAGATCAATTTGGGAAAGAGCAAATGATATGGTTATCTCTTGGATCTTGAATACCATTTCTGAGCAAATTGGGAATAATTTGAGTTTCATCAATTCTGCAAGTGCACTGTGGAATGAATTGAATGAGCACTATTCACAACTTGATGGTCACAGAATTTACCAAGTAACAAATGACATCATCAATCACAAGCAAGGTAATACCACCATGGAATTGTACTATCACAAGTTGAAAGGTTTATGGGATGAGTTGGATGCACTGGAGGCACCATATGCATGCTTGTGTAGATGTGACTGTGTTAATGGTAGAACTAATGGAGAAAGGGAACAAAGAAAGAGGCTAATTCAGTTCTTGATGGGGTTAGATGAAAGCTACACAAATGTCAGGGGTCAGATTCTCTTAATGCAACCACTTCCATTGGTTTCTAAAGCCTATAGCATGTTAAGACAAGAAGAGAAGCAGAGAGACACAAAACCATCATTCACACCCACTCCTACTGCCCTAAACACAACAAGTTACAATTCTCAAAGGCCATCCTATCATAACTCCAAACAACAGAATCCAGTTTCAAACACAGGACACCACAACACTGGGTCAAATACAGGTCAAAATAGACAGAGGAAGAGCCCATTCAAAAAGGGGGTATACTGCACCAATTGTGGCAAAGAGGGACATACTGGTGAAGAATGTTACAAAGTTGTTGGTTTTCCACCTGGTCATCCATTACACAACAAGTACATTCCTCCAATACAAAGAAACCAACCAAGAAACAGAACTGTGAACTTAATGGTGAACAAAGATGACATTCCACAATCTGATTCTCCTTTGACAGATGAATGTTCAACTTCTCAAAGCTCAGACCTCTATGTTCAATCCAGAATGGATCAACTCCAGAACCAACTCAATCAAGTACTTCTGATGATGCAAAATGGTCAAAAAGAGGTGTTCACAGCTGCAAATCTCCCTCATATGGCAGGTATCTACTCTTTCATAGCTTCTTTCTCATCCAATATCAAAGAAATTTGGGTAATTGATAGTGGTGCAACAGACCATATATGTATATCCATTACTTTAATGCATGATATCCACACACTTACACATCCTATTTCAGTACAACTCCCAAATGGACAAGTAATTAAGGTAACCACAGTTGGATCAGTGAAACTTACACCTAAACTCACCCTCAAAAATGTTTTTCACATCCCTTCATTCACTTACAACTTAATCTCCATCAGTAAGCTCACCAATTCCACTCATTCAACCATCACATTCACTCACAAGGATTGTATTTTTCAGGGCCTTGATGGCACTCTTACCACTGGAAAACTCTATGGTGGACTGTATGCTCTAACTCCTTCACCCAATTGCTCTACTTCATCCATTCCTTCTACTGTTTCATCAACAATCTCACAAAACAACTCTCTGTGGCATGCTAGGCTTGGACATCCTTCATTTCAAGTACTTAGTCAAATAAAATCACTTCCTTTTCTAGTCAATTGTAAAAATGAACCACCTTGTACTATATGCCCAATGGCAAAACATCATGTACTTCCTTTTCCTATCAGTACTTCACATGCTAATGCAAAGTTTGAACTTGTTCACATTGATGTTTGGGGTCCCTATAAACACCCAACTTGTAACAAATGCAAATATTTTCTCACCATTGTTGATGATTTTTCAAGAGCAACATGGACTTACCTATTGCCTGATAAACATCATGTTTCATCAACCTTCAAAACATTTCACTCCTATGTTCACAATCAATTTCAAAGTTCAATCAAAACTGTGAGGAGTAATAATGGAATTGAGTTTCTCAATGAATCAATGTCTACATTTTTCAAAACTCATGGTATCATACATCAAACTTCATGTCCCTATACACCCCAGCAGAATGCTAGAGTTGAAAGGAAACAAAAACAGCTTTTAGAAATGGCAAGATCAATCTATTTTCAAGCAAATTTTCCATTACATCTTTGGGGTTATTGCATACTAGCATCCACTTACCTCATAAACAGACTTCCTTCCAGAATTCTCAATCACAAAAGTCCATATGAGCTTCTTTACAACAACCCTCCAGACCTTACCAATCTAAGAATCATTGGCTGTCAGGCACTTGTTTACACCCCCACCACAGATAAGTTTGCACCAAAAGCCATCCATACTGTCCACATTGGTTATCCACCACACCAAAAAGGATACATCCTTTACAATCCATCCACCCAAAAGACAATCATTAGCAGAAATGTCATATTCAATGAAACAGTATTTCCATTTCACAACAAATCATCTTCTTCAATTGTTCCATCATCATTTAACTCACCTTTACAATTCACCACTAAACCTCCCATTTCTGCTAATCCAACACAAGTACCTCACACTAACCCTTCTCCATTACCAACACCATCTACCACTTCACCAACACCACAAGTACCTCACACTCCCATCACATCTTCCACTGAACATCATACACCAACACCATCAAATACTTCATCAACCAATCAAAATTCACCTACACCTTCACCTCCACCTCCACCTCCCCCAACCAGAATCTCTACTAGAAACAAACAACTCCCAACTACACTTAAAGATTATCATTGCACCCTACCAAAATCATTCATCAATAACACATCCACTAAATATCATCACTCAAAATATCTTAATTATAATAATCTCACAGCAAAAGCATTACATGCTATTTATAGTATTAATAACATCAAAGAACCACATTCTTTTACCCAAGCTTCAAAAGATATAAAATGGATTGAGGCTATGAATAAGGAACTACATGCCTTAGAACAGAACCAAACATGGGAATTCACTCTCTTACCCCCTGGAAAAGTACCAATTGGATGTAAATGGGTATATAGAATCAAGTTACATGCAGATGGAAGTATTGAGAGATACAAAGCAAGACTAGTGGCTCAAGGTTTTACTCAAAAAGAGGGTGTGGACTACAAAGACACATTTGCACCTGTTGCCAAAATGACCACAGTTAGAACCTTACTTGCAGTAGCAGTGACTAATGGCTGGTTAATTGAGCAACTTGATATCAATAATGCCTTTCTACATGGAGATCTTAATGAGGATGTATACATGACTGTTCCAAAAGGTTATCACAAAGATCTACCTCCTAACACTGTATGCAAACTCAAGAAGTCCCTTTATGGTTTGAAGCAAGCTAACAGACAGTGGTTTGAGAAACTTACCACCTTTCTTACTCAACTTGGCTTCAAACAGAGTTATGTGGACACTTCTTTGTTCACAATCATGCATCAAGGTTCTGTCACTTCTCTCCTAGTTTATGTTGATGATATTCTTCTTGTCAGCAAAGATGCTTCCTTTATTAACTTTATCAAGACTAAACTGCATGACATGTTTAGCATCAAAGATTTGGGCCCACTGAACTACTACCTTGGTATTGAATTCTTGAGAAACAAAACTGGTCTTGCTATGACACAGAGGAAATATGCTTTAGAGCTATTGGAATATGCAGGTGTTCTAAACTCCAAACCCTCAGCAATTCCCATAGATCCTCTTAAGAAATTGAATACCACAGATGGAGAACTTCTCTCAGATCCTTCTCACTACAGGACATTAGTTGGTAAATTATTGTACCTCACAATCACTAGGCCAGACTTAGCTTTTGCAGCTCAAGCTCTAAGTCAATTCTCACATGAACCTAGAACACCTCACTATCAAGCTCTTATCAAGGTTCTAAGATATATAAAACTTTGTCCTGGCCAAGGTCTTTTCTTTCCTACACAGACATCTCTTCAACTCACAACTTATTGTGACAGTGATTGGGCAAGCTGTCCAATCACTAGAAGATCTGTATCTGGCTATGCAATCTTTCTAGGCAACAGTCTCATTTCATGGCAATCTAAAAAGCAGAGTGTGGTTTCAAGATCATCTACAGAGGCTGAGTATAGAGCTTTAGCTGACAGTACTTGTGAACTTTCTTGGCTTAAGTGTCTTCTAAATGATCTACATATGAAAGTTCCTACTCCTACATTGATGATGTGTGACAATGCTTCAACCATTGCTCTTGCTAACAATCCAGTGAATCATGCTAGAACTAAACACATTGAGATAGATTGTCACTTTGTGAGAGACAAGATCAAACAAGGCCTCATCAAACCATGCTTCATCTCCACAAAGCTTCAGGTTGCAGACATTCTAACTAAAGGATTATGCATATCATTACACTACTCTTGTTTATCCAAGTTGGGCATTTGTGATCCCTACACAATGCCAACTTGCGAGGGGGATATAGAAGACACATCCAAGAAAGATGTTGTAAACAGCATATCCAAACACTCCAATTCAGTCAACAATGTGCATAGCCTACAGCAGAAGCACAAGACTGTGTTACTACATCAACACTGCCTAAGGAATTGTAGTAGAATGTGATAGTTTAGCAATACAATAGTGCTAGAATAGTTTTTACCCTGTTTGACTTTTTCTGTACTTTGACTTTCTCACATGTATGTTGTATAAATACTGCATTGCAGTATACATTTCATAAATAAGAAATTCACACTTTATGAATTCTCTCTAAACTTCAATACATATAGTGAGCATGCATGATTTAGTTACCAGGTGAAGGAAGAAACCACGTTCATCCTCATGATCACATTGCAAGAAATTATCAAATGTAGCCCAAGTGATTCTATATGACCAAACCACCCCTGTTACCGCCCCCGCAATAAAATATTTTAAGATTTTCATTTTATTCTTGAACCCGAATATAGCTCCACCTGCTGCTCCAAGAGTACCTCCAACTACATCCACACATTATATCAAGAATAAGCTAGGTTAGAACTAAGGGAATGTTTGGCAAATGAGTTTCGGAATGACTCAATAGTTTGATTCCAAGAAATTTTTTTGATAAGCATGATTCGGAAGATGTAGAAATGAGAATCATAGATTGATAGGAGGGGAGAGAGATAGGTTTCCATCATTAAAGGGACTTTTTGTTGTTGGATGAGGCCATTTATATATGATAACCATACCTCAAATTTTATTACAAACAAAAGTAATAATAATCATATATTTAATCCCATACCATACCCTCTTATCAAATTGATACCAATTACGATTCCAGGTAGCAAACCAAACACACCCTTAATTGACGTAAAACCATTATATTGATACGTGTACATGTGCTATATATGAGGATCATATCATGTAAGATCCACAAACATGTTGAAAATGTAAGAAAAAATGACAACTAAACAAACAAAATTCTTGACATTTGGACGTTAAGACATTATGGTTCATTTATAATCTCAAGTCTATATAGTTATACCGATACTAACCTACACCAAAGTGGAAGATGAAGATCATCAAGAGTGATTGCATAAATACTTGAGAAAGTACTGAGGCACAAAGCTCTCTCATCTTGTCACCGTATTTTTTGTTTAAAGAACTAGAAGAAAGCATCCCGAGTTTAATGAGTGGCAAATATTTGTTCATGTTGAATTTGTTACAGCTTTTGGTTGTTGATGGTAGAATAAATCTTTTAAATGGAGTACTGTCTGGTTTTTATATCGATGAGTATAAAGAGATGTCCACGAAAGTGGAAAGAATAAAGCAAGAAACTACTTAAGTATGATAATTTCAGGTAAACGTTGGATTTCCAAAACATTGGGGACAAGTTGTATACAAAGTCCATCAATTAGTTTATTTTTAAAAGATTGGATCCTCTGGTCAGCTAAGCCATTGTTGTTATTCACTTTTACATGAAATTGTGTTTAGAAATACAAACACTACCTCACACTTTTTTTATTATTATTATTATTATTATTATTATTATTATTATTATTATTATTATTATTATTATTATTTTGGGTTAAAACTTTAACCTACAATGTTCGATAGCGTTCGCTCTGATAGATACTAATATCAAGTAATATGTCTGATGACATAATATTGTTAATTCGTTCCCTAAACATCCAAACAATCCTTGAAATATTCGTTCAAGGGTGACATGCATCCATGCATGATAGTTATAACTAATTAAGCAATTAGAACCTTAAAAATCTTGCAATCTTCATTCACAAGAAAATATTGTCTGTTACATAGCGTACTAACACTGGTACAAAAAGTTGTCGGTCACGCCCAAAATGTGTGACGATATGCACAGAGGCGGAGCCACATTATCAGTTATGGGGGACATGCCCCCAACCAAGTTTTTGCGGATACGCAAAACATATAGGAAAAAAATTAAATTGATGGGATAAAAGTCGAGTGCCCTCACCCAAAAGTTCTGAGTGCCCTCGTCGTTTTTATCTTGTCAACAATTTAAGTGCTCTCTTGTGTCATATAAGTATTATACGGTGGTTTTGACCTTTAGTTTCGCCGGAGTAATGAAGAAAAGAGAGNTACTGAGGCACAAAGCTCTCTCATCTTGTCACCGTATTTTTTGTTTAAAGAACTAGAAGAAAGCATCCCGAGTTTAATGAGTGGCAAATATTTGTTCATGTTGAATTTGTTACAGCTTTTGGTTGTTGATGGTAGAATAAATCTTTTAAATGGAGTACTGTCTGGTTTTTATATCGATGAGTATAAAGAGATGTCCACGAAAGTGGAAAGAATAAAGCAAGAAACTACTTAAGTATGATAATTTCAGGTAAACGTTGGATTTCCAAAACATTGGGGACAAGTTGTATACAAAGTCCATCAATTAGTTTATTTTTAAAAGATTGGATCCTCTGGTCAGCTAAGCCATTGTTGTTATTCACTTTTACATGAAATTGTGTTTAGAAATACAAACACTACCTCACACTTTTTTTATTATTATTATTATTATTATTATTATTATTATTATTATTATTATTATTATTATTATTATTTTGGGTTAAAACTTTAACCTACAATGTTCGATAGCGTTCGCTCTGATAGATACTAATATCAAGTAATATGTCTGATGACATAATATTGTTAATTCGTTCCCTAAACATCCAAACAATCCTTGAAATATTCGTTCAAGGGTGACATGCATCCATGCATGATAGTTATAACTAATTAAGCAATTAGAACCTTAAAAATCTTGCAATCTTCATTCACAAGAAAATATTGTCTGTTACATAGCGTACTAACACTGGTACAAAAAGTTGTCGGTCACGCCCAAAATGTGTGACGATATGCACAGAGGCGGAGCCACATTATCAGTTATGGGGGACATGCCCCCAACCAAGTTTTTGCGGATACGCAAAACATATAGGAAAAAAATTAAATTGATGGGATAAAAGTCGAGTGCCCTCACCCAAAAGTTCTGAGTGCCCTCGTCGTTTTTATCTTGTCAACAATTTAAGTGCTCTCTTGTGTCATATAAGTATTATACGGTGGTTTTGACCTTTAGTTTCGCCGGAGTAATGAAGAAAAGAGAGAAAGGGAAGTGACAGAGTAGAAGAAGTGGATGAGTGGATGATAAAATTATTATATTTAATATTATTTGTACTAGAGTTTGTCTGTTTGTGTATGCTTGACAGTGCACCTTGGTACTATAACTGTATACCACTTTAGCATAGCTATTTTAGACTACCCTTATCAATGAATTATAAAGGTGAGTGAGTTTGTAACTCACGACTCACGAGTGACATTGCTACACAAATACTCACTCACCGGTGAGTGAGGAGAAAAAGAGCTCACAATGGCGAGTGGTTAGCTTTTCGGTTTATGTGCAAATGTAGGGCCTTCAAGTATAAGGGCCCGCAAGTATAAGTTAATATTATTTATTTAGTTTGTGAGTGCGTATAAATTTTTTGGTGGGGTATATTTTAATAAAGTGGGTATTTAATTAAAAGGTGATAGTGGTGTGATTGATAAGGGTGAATGGTGAGTGGGAGTGTGAGTGAAAAGTTGGAGGGAGAAATCTGATGTGACGCTAAAGTGTAAAGTGAGTGAGTGCGTTTTTTGGTGACGGATAAGGGTAGTCTTAATAGCATTGTAGTTTTTTATTTGTTTCATGTGTGTGTTATTAGTCACATTCTTTATATAATGTCCGTAACTCAAGGTTTTTTATTTAAATTATTATAGTATAAAACCACAAGTTGTAGTATTTTTACGATACTTGATAATTGACATGTTAAATTATTTCATCAACTATAATATTTGATCTATGAATGTTTATATCACTTTTGTTGCCTTTTTTGTTAAACCCAACCCGACTTTTCACTCACACTCCCACTCACCATTCACCCTTATCAATCACACCACTATCACCTTTTAATTAAATACCCACTTTATTAAAATATACCCCACCAAAAAATTTATACGCACTCACAAACTAAATAAATAATATTAACTTATACTTGCGGGCCCTTATACTTGAAGGCCCTACATTTGCACATAAACCGAAAAGCTAACCACTCGCCATTGTGAGCTCTTTTTCTCCTCACTCACCGGTGAGTGAGTATTTGTGTAGCAATGTCACTCGTGAGTCGTGAGTTACAAACTCACTCACCTTTATAATTCATTGATAAGGGTAGTCTAAAATAGCTATGCTAAAGTGGTATACAGTTATAGTACCAAGGTGCACTGTCAAGCATACACAAACAGACAAACTCTAGTACAAATAATATTAAATATAATAATTTTATCATCCACTCATCCACTTCTTCTACTCTGTCACTTCCCTTTCTCTCTTTTCTTCATTACTCCGGCGAAACTAAAGGTCAAAACCACCGTATAATACTTATATGACACAAGAGAGCACTTAAATTGTTGACAAGATAAAAACGACGAGGGCACTCAGAACTTTTGGGTGAGGGCACTCGACTTTTATCCCATCAATTTAATTTTTTTCCTATATGTTTTGCGTATCNGAAAAATATTTACCAGTTACCCTCTAGTCACATATATACACAAATGCGTGACAAATATTTTACGAAATGGTCACACAAGTCGGATCAAGTGTGGCTGTTTATTTAAGGCTGGTACATTTAGTCAGGTAAAAATGTCACCGTGTGACCGTTCAAAAACGACCATGTGTGACGAAAGGTCATTTTTGGCGTAGTGTAATCAAAACTGTTAGATTTATGCTTAATGTTTGAAACACTTCATAATATTTATAGGCAATTGATTTGAACACTCAAGGTTTCATTAACCTTGGATGACAACAACGAGTGGGAAAAAGATGTGAATGCGGAAGAAATTCGGTCAGCTGTTTGGGATTGTGGTAGCCAAAAAGCCCCGGGTCCGGATGGTTTTTCGTTTCTTTTTCTAAAGACATACTGGGATCTCTTCAAAGATGATGTAGAAGAAGCAGTGAGAAATGCTTTCGATTCATATAAGATTCCTAAAGGAGCTAACTCGTCCTTCATCACTCTTATCCCGAAGGTAGCTAATCCGACACATATTAAAGATTTTCGGCCTATTTCTCTATTAGGCATGCAATACAAAATTGTTTCGAAAATTCTTGCTAACCGATTAGCTAAAGTTATTCATAAAGTGATTGGTCACGAGCAGTCGGCTTTCATATCGGGTAGACAAATACTTGACGGTCCTATGATGCTTAGTGAAATAATGTCGTGGTATAAAAAGAAGAAGCAAAAACTGATGATGTTTAAAGTCGAATTCGAGAAAGCTTTTGACACCGTTAGTTGGAAATACCTAGACCACATGCTTTTGAGTCTTGGGTTTGGTGATAAATGGAGGCGTTGGATTCAAATGTGCCTTCATTCGGCTCGAGTGTCGGTATTGGTAAACGGATCCCCCTCAAGTGAATTATCGATCAAATGTGGTTTTACGTCAAGGTGATCCTCTTAGTCCATTCTTGTTCATTGTTGTTATGGAAGGCTTACATTTAGCTTTAAAAGATGCTGAGGATAATGGTCTTCTTCGTGGAACAAAGATAGGTGATGACGTGGGATTGCGACCACGCAACAGGTTTTACCTCTCAAGGGATCTTGAGAAGCTTGCAATCCCACCAGGCAGTGTACCTGGTCGGTGTAGTATAGTGTAGTGGTAAGTACGGGGGATTGATCGTTCTCTCACAGGGAATAGTGTTCGTTAGGTTAGAAAAACTACTCTAAAAGGTCTAAGGGTGAAGGAAGATTATTTTTGTATTTTTATATTTTTTTGAAAGCAAGTAAAATCTCGGGTTTTGGAGGAGTGGGCGGAATTACTTGCTAGTCAACTAACCCAAAAACTACAATTGTAATTAAAAATAAAATAACTAAACTATTGTGGTTGTGAAAACTTATATGGAGACAAATGTGTTTACTTAGATTTCCTTACTCCCTAACTATCTTTTACCAGTTAATTGGTGCATGTATTACTTGCATGGATGACGGGTGTATTCCTTAACAATTCATGGGGTGGTGTACATATCTCCCCAATTATATGAGCTCTTATCTCCTCCTACAACGATGCGTAAAGCACCCAATCATAGGGATTGTAAACAGTGGCTCATGCGTTAAATACTACCTTAATAACCTAGTACGCATTAGTTACATGTTTCTTAAGACGTTCAAGCATGCTACCATATAGGAGTTTAGCCAGTTTTCTTAAGCCTAACATTGATGAAACATTCATCCAAGACAAGTAATAACACACCAATCAACAATCAATTAATAGTTAGGTT